>NNCF01128716.1:157053-225682 GCA_002313205.1 Laupala kohalensis
ATGAAAATTGTCAATATTTTTTTGCCCCCCCCCCCCCCACTTTTGATTCCCAATCGCCACTACTGGTTGTGACATCCCAACCTTATAATTCATTTACTAGAAGATTGGGATGTTATATCCAAAATTTTAGAGAAATTCTTTACTTACTCTTAATTTGGATTTTACATCCAAACCTGCTCTCTCAATGTGTGAATTAAAATAGAATGAGTCAAACTACAAAATAACTTTTTTTATCCGGGACCTGAGGTGTGTCGGATTAGGGGGATTTCTTTGTAGAGATTGCATCTAACAACAGGAACACCCAATGAAGCAAAGAGTGCATGTGCATCATTATACTTATACGTATTAATAAGAATTATAGTCTTGAATTCACGGTCACAAATACGGCAATCGTCAAGGCCGGAGTATTAAAATTTAATTAACTGTCATTGTCGAAGATGCTGGATTATAGAACAATTCAGATGACAGATTACCGGACTATAGATATTTAAACCGAAAATCAGGGGATTAAGTAGAATAAAAGCGTTTTTGATATATACTCGTAATGAAAAAAGACTGATATGGATTTGCACTAACAATACATATGGGAATGCAATGATGCTCCCTTTCTGCTTTCTCTTAGGACTGCAAGCGTTGTGTTGCGTGTTGCAGACGTACAGGCACACCGAGTGGCCCGGACCATGGCTGGGTCCCCGCCCCTCCGAGGAGCACAAGCGGGACTTCACAGAGGAGCAGTTGCGCGCGGGTGAGAGCATCATTGGTCTGCAGGCGGGACAGAACAAGGGTGCCACCCAGAGCGGCCAAAACATGGGCGCTGGGCGCAAGATCCTTCTGGGCAAGTGAGCAGCGTCTCCAACGCCCACGCTCTTCCATCTATTCACCTCCCCCTCTCTCACTTCTCCTCTTCCCCTACCACCTCCACCACTCCCACACCACTCTGTCGACGAAGCAGGGCTGCCAATTCCACAGGCGGCGCACAAGGCGTTCCATTAAAGTTAATTTGCGACACATTCTCTAATGTTATTCAACAAAACTATAGACAGAAAGTAAAACTAAGAAGATGAGGTACACACACATTGGAATCTACCCCACAGTTATCAGCGCTGTCAAGCGACAATTTGTGTAACTAATTTCACCTCATGCGTTTTTACGAATTTACGTAAAGAACGATATGATGTACAAGTAATTTTCACCTAAAGCAATGTGTAGTATTTGCAATTGTGTACAAACTAGTCACTTTGACACAAATTCTAGTCGCGTCGAGTTAAGAATCACACACCTGTTTGGAGTGACAGCTAGTTTGATGCAAAAGAATTTCGTACATAACCTCACTTCTTTAGTTTAAACTCCTGTCTACAGTCTCCTTGGCTATTATTCTTGCCATGGTAAGCTAACCATACGCGTTCCGTCCATGGAACTTCCATCACCTTGTGCGCTGCAATCTCAATCACGTACTCCGCTGCCATCTTGGATATTCTGTAAACTGTCTGTAAAAAGTTAAGAAACCGTTCAACCATGAGATTGTTCGTATAATTCAATATGGCGACCATGTTCACCTTGTCTCTTAATCCGCACATTCTTTTCTCTCCGTCCTTTCCTTCACATACTTATTCATCACCCTTCATTTTTGCTTTTTCTCCATCTAGGCTGCCCTCTCACTGTCGTCTCTTTTGTAAATAAAATCAAAACTCCAACAAAAATATAGCAAAACACTTTCTGTTTATGTGATTTATATTACACACGTCGCTAACATGTAATGGTTCATTCTATTTCTTATACCTTCTGTTGAGAGATCCACCCTCTTTCAGAGAGGAAGAAATGCATGTCATTGTAAATGTAGATTGAAACTCACTACTTTATATCTTTCTAGTGATCAAACCATCCAAATGACTTTATATCAATGTACTTAACGTTTTGCAATGTATAATCTAGTCTTCTATGTTTCAATAATTGTTTAACTGACTCTCTGAAGTATTTAAAAAGTTACCTATTGTATGTTAGTTGAAAAGCAAGGATTTTATGTTCGTTTTGTATATCATATTTGTGTGAGAACCAATAAACATATAAAAGTTTTCGGTGTATGTTTTCTTACATTATTTTGATCCTTCAAAACTTATCACATCCAAGTATAGCCAATATCCCTAGAACCCTATCAAATAAATTCAACCCGAAAGTAGTTATAAGAAATGGTAAGCAATGACAAGAAAATTGGAATCTCAGAAAACGCGTAATATTTATTTTTAAGTCAAGGTTATCCTCCGTGGTTTACGAGACCCACATGCACGCACATCTGGTGCGCTGATACCAGAACAAATAAACCTGTCACATAGCAGCGGAAACATTCCTTGTGTTTATGCCATTTGTTGAACACATAACTTCCTCCCTTTAATCCGGAGAAAAACTGTTTACGTACGTTCAAAATTCACGAATAACGCAACATTTTATGCAGCAGTTTACCACACACAATAAAATGTATATAATTAAATACTTGTTTTAATTCCTTTTTAGTTTTAACGCAATTTTAAATGAATTGTAATTAACAATTGTTAATAAATAATCTGGTAAGTCAGTCGATTTTTACAAAATACACAATACATATTCTGGGTTAACAAAAATTCTTCAACAACATAACTAATTTAGAAGTTGCCATATCCCAGTCATAGTACATTAAATTACTGGCGAGACGTAAACCCCAATAATAATAATAATAATAATAATAATAATAATAATAATAAATTACTTTAATTATACCAATACATCCAAATAAATACCCTGCTTAAATATATGCTGATTCAAACAGTATCTATTAATCTGTCACATAGAACAAATATGATTACTGTCGTTGATATTGGTTAGTGCAGTAAGCCATGCAAAAAAGAAAATGTAATATATAATAGCCAGAAGTGATATATTTTTGTGGCAACTGGTATACGGAAACTTTCGAGTAAACATTCAAGGTATCTCTTATAGTTACTCAAATAATGTTAGATATATTTGGATTTATATTATAGAAGATTGCACGAGTGCGAGAAATGTCAAAACCATCTTGCTCCGAGATCTTTTACGGATTTCATGAAAATATAACTGTTGTGGTATCACTAACACGGTTTGTTACGTAAAATAAATCAAGAATCGACAAAACTCTTACAATCATAATTATTTTTTAAATGTTAACATTAAATTGAATTTATTTTTTTAATGCTAGTATTAAATTATTCTTGTTGGAAACTTGCATACTATTTATTAGTGCACATGTGGCATATTTCTCATCATAGCTGCTTGGCGCGCCACCATCAGCAATAACTTTGCGTAATGGCCGCTGGAGGCGCCAGGGAGCGTAGGCGGCGCTAATTCCGTCGCCGCCATCTTGTTCATCGCCAATAGTCATAAAAGGAACCGCGCGTCAGAACCTCCGCGTCAGCGGCACGGAGCAGGAGAAATTACGAAAGGGTGGGGGGAGGGGGCTCAGAGCGTCGTGTTTCAAGAACTGGGAGCACGATTGCAGAGACAACCAGAGCAATTATTGCTAGCCGACAAACTCAAATAAATTAATCGAATAATTGTTTTACAATAATTTATATTTTACAGATAGTAAACGTAGTTTATAACTGAAACATATTTGATAAATACGATTTATTTAGGATAATAAATAAACAACAAAATTTATTTTCAAAAAAGCAGTTGCAAGCTACGTATGACCGTTACTCTCCGGAAACCAGCAAGGTGCCATTCCATCTATTCCGAATAAGGATTCAAGAGAATTGGCGGATTTAATACTTATAATTATTTCATTACTACTAAGGATATAATTATAATGAACAATATATTAATACATCACATAATAATATTTAATACGTAAATATCAATTTTTATTTAGTACTTACCTCCACCTCAACCGATCGGGGAGTAGTTTGGAGGTACCCATGTTCAAGAAACCATAAATGTGTTTTCTGTACCTGCAAGTACAGCCTATAATCCGACACTCCAGTGTGTGAAAAATTGATATTTGCATTGCATTCAATAATATGCGCAGGTATTATTTATTTTACTGTTATTAAAAAATAAAATACATTTAAATTTACATCTTTATGAAAATTTGGTGACCCATTTCGGGGTCCCTACAGGAAAAGGCTCTGGGTGGAACGCCCGTCCCCGTCCCCCCCAACTTAGGTACTGGATGATACAGAATTTACCGCATTGTGATTTTTGTACTTGTCTACAGAATTTGAAAATAATTGTTTATAAGCTAGAAAACATTGTAAAATAAACAAGAAAAGCGGAGTAATATACGAGAATAGAATGACCAGACTGTTGACGACAGTGAAACATACTCTGCATCTTGTGGTCATGTAAAATTTATTCCCGAAATCGGGTGGTTCAATTTTGTTTCTAAATTAAATTCTACTTCTTCATATATTTATTGTATTACCATCCTGTGATTCACTAGCTGATCCCAATGAGCCTTTTTCCAAAACTAAACAAATGAGTACGCTCTGTTAGATACGCGCTATGACAGAAGCTTGGCACGTATCACGTACTGGCACTGTCACAATAACCCCCCTTACAAATCTTGCCCCCCACCGTTTCTTATCGTCCAGCAATAAATCCATTCCCACATGGAACCTTCATAGACGCAAAATATATAAAAATTAGTCTGTCAAAGGATGGACAGATTTAATAGTAGTAAAAAAATATTCAGGTCAAAAATGAAATGTAAAACGTTGACAGGTTAGGATTTGGGATGATACTAACACAATTTGTAGAATCATATTCATTGTTTGTCAAATATTAAAATTCTATTGGTAATACGAATTTGCCATTGAAAGTTAGAGTCAACGAGCTTCAAAGGAGGCGAATACACACAGAATGGGACATTTAAATCTGATTTCCATGGAATCGTCTGTCACTAAAATCGATATATTCTTGAACGCTCAGCAATGATACTCTGGTACAGGGGTCGGCAATCTTTTCTGGCCGCGGGTCAAAATCAACCAAAATGTGAGTATTAAAGAGATGTTTGTGTCAGAGATATTTTCAACATGGATCTTATATACATAAACACTTATGAGTATAAGATCGAACTAAAATGTTGTTCTTAGTATCTATTTTAAATTTTTTTAATTCTCGAAACGTCTGTTTCATGTTTATGTTTTATAATTTATTTTTATATATTATACTTTATTTTCGGAACTAAAGTGGGTCACTTGAAATTATCAAATGGATCACTCGGTGGCCCTCGGGTCATAGGTTGCCGACCCCAGCTCTAGTATGTAGAAATAAGAACTCTTTGAACATCGCCAACCATAAATGTTGGATGAAAATACTACAATTAATTATGATACAAATTCCCGATTTGGATGCGTTCCAACAATCTTTGTTCCTACGCTAACAGAATTATTGTAGGAAATAATTCTAAAATATGAGTCAATGCTCTAGTTTTATACGGCCGTAAACACTAGACCGTTATGAAAGAAATGTATATAAAGCTCCAAGCACGTTTTATAAATTTCATGATGGATCAGACTAGAGAAATATCTCTTCGTAGAAAGAGAAATATTGTGTAGAAATAAATATAAGTTCACGTTCGTGTAAAAATTAAATAAAAATCAAACAGATAAAACTGAGATGTAGTTTGAACTGTTATTTCTGCTTGGCGCCATCAAACCGACTATCAGTTACTTTAAGAAAATAAAACTATTTCATATATTTTATGGTTTCATTTTACAAAGGAATGAAGCTTACAATTGTAGAATGAGTGAAACAAATCTATTTATTTCGAACTGTCAATTGAGTACCTGAAAGAAACGAGTCATCATGAATCTGATAGGTTCTAGACGCGGCTGGTTTGCTGAGAATGTCGTGCGGCTGATCCGTGTTATACGTGATTCTCTTGGAGTAAGTCTCGGGTTTCAGAGGGATTTAGTGACGTTTTTCTTCCAGATGGTAGTAACCCATCAACAAAAATCACAATGTCGAGTAAAAAACCCTCGATACTCCAGTTTGAGCATTAATAAAACGTTAATCCCTGGCTACACCAAATTATTACGTATTTCATTCTACGTGTGAATCAAAAATTTGTACTGCATCCTATTGAAATTTTATTGCAGGTATAAAGAGAAAAAAGTCGGTTTTTCTACTCTTTCAATCGGAGAGCTCAATTTGAAAATTTATTGCTTGAAAAACGGCACAAAATTTATCAATAAATACAAATCGTCGGTGGAAATGATCCGTTGATTAAAAGAACCGCGAGCCTACATACTTTGGGACCTTTGATTTAATACACTCACCACGTGACCATGCCTTATGACAAATGCAGGCTTACATAAGAACTTAAAATGGAGAACATAATTCGTTGCATCCAATCAGTTACTAAAGAAACCAACTTAGACGAGCATTTATGAAGAGAGGAAGATCTCAAACATTCAAGACGTACGAATATCTATAATGGAGAATAAGAGGCTCGCGCAGTTACATTCTGACCGCATTAAGCCACAAGACTAGTTTAGAGACGCTTGGACTATACTCTACCCACCGTACTACTAAAAGCTCGGCGTAACTTCGGTACAACAGGCTTACTCTGAGAGTGGTCACTTCCAGCTGATATAAACAAGGAATAAAATTTTACTAATAATGACGTTTTAAGGCTGACCTTTTATTGATGAATAAGTGAGTTCTTCGCAGAAAATATAAATATTATTCGTCCACAGAAGGTCGTAGGTTTTTAATTATTTATTTATATAGTTCATCTTTTATACATTAATTTTCGTAGCGTGATGTGAATTATTTGGAGAAATGCATTATGCCTAAAAGAAATAAATAGAAAAGATAATATAAAGAAAAATAGAAGATTGTCATCGTTTGACGTATATAAAACTGGTTATTAGATGTCTCAAGAATATACGAAAGCATTAAGTTATTAAATGAAATTGAAATTATATAGATTATTTGATATTTTCATTATCCAACTCACGGAACTGCATTATAAATTCAAACTGCACTCCAAGTCCAGGTTATAATACGGAACTGCATTAAAAATTCGAATACGTAGAACTCGAATTGAAGTGTCAGAATTCGAATATTGTAGAACAACATAATAAAATTAAGATTTATTCACATGATTGTACGTACACCACTATTAAAACTCTTATTCGACAAAATGGGATATCACTCTAGGAATAATCATTTTCGACAGCATTACGCTTGGAGACTAATATACGCGATCTACATTCATGGAATTGAAGATTCATCAATTCAATAATAGTACCACAGAAATATGTCGCCCAAAACCACTCGACAATTTGAGATTAAGTTATTTTCCTGTTACTTCTACTCTCCGAGAACTGCTGCGACTTTGCTCCGAGCTTAAACCAGGGGTCTGCGTTTTTTAGCGGTTGTCATGGTAGCTACTACCCAGTTACTTCGCGCTTGAGTTATTCCAGTAGCAGGTTCCACTACTCTTTGTTTACTCTCCAAATAAAATTTACTTCTCCTTTATTATTACGACTGTACTTCTCCATCGATAAATTATCATCACCTATAATCACCGTACATAACCATTCATTACAAAATATCTTCCATCATTTAGTATAAGGTCAGTATAATATCTAAATGCTTAACTGCCTCTTATACAAATCTACAGTTTTCTACCTAGTTGAATGAGTTCAGTCAGTAAGCCAGCGGTTCAACTCTCAGCCCAAGGGTCATTTTCTATACGCTTTCGATTGATGTGACCGATACGTGTTGGAATTTGGCAAGATGTTGCCCAACGATTAAAACTAATGGGTCGTATTCGTTTATTTGTAATGCAAAATTTTGATTCTTATCAATAAATTGTTTTATGCTAGAAAAAATTATTAGTATCTTTATTTTCGTTTTTTAATACTTAGTATTATAATAAAATGGTTTCACATCGTACTATAGTGAACAATTGTTTCGACCACTTTAAGCAGACAGTAATGGTTATATTAAAGATGTCAAATGTAGAAATCAATCCATAAAGTACATGAAGAAATAAATAAAGCACACTTAAACATCATCAAAACATATCACTTTATATCATAAATTCAAGATGGTACACGAACTTGTGGAAAGGTAGAACTTGTTCAGGTGAAACTCGTTATATCGCTTTCTGAGCTGGCGCTCAAGTCGAACTGATTAGTGTAGGAAAAAGTACAGAGAATAAACACAAATAAAATATTTGAACCTAAAAAAATTGAAGGTCAGATAATAGGAACTGAGAATAGTTCAAGATGTATATGATAAACAATGCCAAAATAATAATATTATCAATTTTAAATAATTTTGATGCATCAATTTTCAAATTGAGGATATATTAAGCATGACGTTTCTTTAGACAGCATCATTGTTTTCATGTTGTAATATAGGATGGGGTAATTCCGAAGAAAAAATTCTATATTATCTTTCTGGAGATGCTACGCCAAATATGAAATCTCACAGCATAGATTTATACACAAAATTGGGCCCCGTAACGTTTGATGAAAAATTTTATGTTCTCGCAGGGCGAAAAATAGGACCGCGGCAGCGCTGCTAGTGCTACAGTAAGCACATGAACCCCGTCGCAAATGCTCGAGAGCAAGTGTTCAAATAACAAGTAGCTAAACAGTATGAGTCACTAAGGTCCGGGTGTGTGTGGCTTTATCTATATAATGCTCGGAAAAAAAAGTGTATACATTAGTCTGTTGAAAGACCGTGCATTGGATCTACCGCGACAAACCAACTTCAAGCAAACTCCAAAACACTCATCTGCCCAGAATAACCTATGCCCCAAACCACTTATTCATTTCAACTCCACATCATGAATGAAAAAAAAAATCTCTGGTCAAACAACATAATTAAATGTTCCTGCAATAGGATGACTAATTTCTATTGGAACTACTGTCATCACAAGGATGATATTCACCAACTATCTTTGGTCAAAATGTGCATCGGCCGGGAATCGAACCCGGGCCGCCCGCGTGGCAGGCGAGCATTCTACCACTGAACCACCGATGCTCACACAAATTATTGCAAAGAAAAGACATCTTGGTCGGTAGCTCCATGCAACTTTCTTCGAGTTGTTACCTCTCTCTCGCGCGGACTATTCCTCTTGCCCCCCCGCTTCATCATAACGCTGACGCAATACACGTCTCGAAGAAACTGTTAGAGACGATGCACAACCGACGAAAACTCGTTCGAATATATTGTAACACGCACACAGTGTTTCATGAAACGCGCATAAATGGTTTCATGTACACGCGTTTGAAGCAAAGAGACGATCTCATTAGATTTAAGAGAGAATAGCGAGTTCTAATAATGCTGGATAAAGAGTTTTAACTCTTTTAATAGCTGTGCTGTTAACGTCTATCACAACTATGTTATTAAATTATTAATAATAACTATTATTAAATTATTCTTATTATTTAATCTGAAAAATATTAAATTTTCTAGTTTAAAAAATAAATAAAATGTGTTAAAGTTAATAAATTAGTTATACAAACATTATTTGAGCTACAAATACGTAGGTTCATATTGTTTATACTAATGACTAATATTAATAAAATGATAAATGAGCGTTCGCACATTGGTGGTGCGCGGAGACCGCAGGTTCTTCACGAGAAACCTTTGTGGTACACAGAAAAATCTAGCCATTAATTTCACCTTTTACTAACAACGAAACTTTCAAAAAAACTATGTCCTTACAAATGGGATTTCATGAAACGGAGTTCCATACGAGTGCACATTCGTACGAAGCACTGCGCATAACGTAAAAGAATATGAGGTTTCATGACATGATCCCTCTAGGGTTCAAGTCTATTTCATCTACATGACCCCAAGAATTGAAAATATTACCATTCTTGTTCATCATTTATTACCTTTTTAAAGCTTTTTTTTTTTTTTTGCAATCTGCATACGCTTATAAAGAAAATGGATCTAAACACTATTTAATTACGACAAAATTAAGCGTTTCGATCAGGTTCTCTTTCCATTTACGGTTGACCCTATCTTTTATTTTATTTCTTGGTTATATTGCATTTGGACTCTTTCTATTCGTAGTTAAACGTAGAATAAAATATTGTTTTCTTGTTAGAGAAACATTAAATAAATAATCAACAGTTTTGGGGGTACAGTGGTTCACGTTATGGGTTTATCCCTGGAGAGACAGCGGTGCCCACGACGGACAGAGTACGTGAAAGCGTCCTAGGCTGTTAGCTCCGATTACACAGAGTGTCTAAGAAAAGTATCGAAGTTGGTCGGAAAGAAAAGTGTGATTTCTTCGGATCATTCTGAAGTGTCTCCAGAAGAGTCTTATTTTCAAACTTGGGCGATGTTATCCAATGTCTTGTATGTATGTTACAAATTTTATTCCCCCGATAACTCACAACCAAATTGATGCATCGAAATCAACCTTGAATTTTGATCTTGAATGCATTGGAAATAGAAGCCTATTTCTGGACAGCTCATACCAACTTCATTCACACACCGCGCTTCACTTCCGGTTTCTTGACACTCAAGATTATGAAAATATGCATAGAAGCAATTTATTAGTCAGTTAATTCTGCGTACAGATTGCTAATCCGCATTCCTGTACGCTGCGCGGTTTTCGAGATACATTGAAACTTTATTAATTAAAAAGTGAGTTATTTTGGAGGCGCTTTTAAAAACATCTATATATAAGGCTTTTGCAAAGAGTTTAAGGTAATATACTTGAATTTTGGAAGGAAAAAAATAGAAAAAAAAATTAAGGAGAGATCTAACGTTCCCTTACCAGGTCCACTCGGCGGAACAATGACTGATGCCTAGCTCTCATAGAGTTTAAATTTAAAGATAGGGATATGGGTTCGGCCGATTCATTGGCGTGAAACACACATAAATCCTTTTCGAAGGAAACACATTGTTCATACAAAATTAACATAATCTCAACAAAACAAGTAAACAAACAAAAACAGCATTTCCCCCAAAATAAGAATAAAACATGCAAATTCACTACCACACATTACAAATCCTAAACTAACGCTGATTGTACGCAAATGGTTATTCTTTGACGTAGAACAATGGAACTTGTCCATTCAAGCACATCGTACAAACTGAAGGCTCGTAAAATATCATAACAGTTAATGATCAGTAATGTTCATCCAGTCTGATGACTGCACATCGTACGAGCTGAAGGCTCATAGGACATCATAACACTTTATGAATAGTATTGTTCGTCCAATCGGATAACAGTACAGCCGCAACCAATGAGTTACTTGTGTCATTTACCAATTGTCTTTCGCAATACATTAGACACTAGTAAATAATCAAATCACACAATGTTTTGAAAGTGGTAAGCAGTCATTGGTACATCCAAAAAAAACAGTGGCAAATCGATGCTAGACGTTATTGGAGGATAAAGCTCCAGAGGCGAGACGTCTTATGGAGTCGTCTCACTGGCGTGTTGATTACGCCCAGGTGTCAAATCAGGTGCCCTCCAATCAGCATCTCCCATAGGGTCTCGTAGACTCCAACTATACTCAGCTTCACGTTCACCGGTATCGATAGTTTCTCACATGTTTCGAGAATTCAATCGATTTCCGATACGGGTGTCCCGAGGTTCCACTTTGCGGTGAATTTTAACATCACTGATAATCATTATATGATGTCGAAATTTATAAAAATCGAGTATCGACTTTGGGGAAAAAAACTCGATGAATATCGATCAGAGTTCTATCCTCGCGTTCTAAGATGGCGTCCGCCTCTAACGAGCCATATCGAGCATTATCGTAATTACCATGATCATAGTCAAAATAAAAGTATTCCGTGTCTGTTCATAAGAGCACGAGTGTGCGCTTAAATATCATTCCCTCTTCTTCTTTGTAAGATCAGTTTGACTCCGTCTATTGCATACGTCACGAATTTTATTATCCAATAATAGCTAAAAGTTTATTTCACGTGATTTCTCCTGATTGACTGTGGTCCTATGACGTTGTCACCTCAATCAGCCTATTTCCGTTCGTACTCTAATCACGTGATGTCTCGTCTGCTGATGTAGTATTTTCGAGTGACGGTCGCCTGCTTACTCTAAAAAATTGAGGTCACCAGTTCCACACAAAAGACCCCTCAGTTGGCCAGAAGGCATCCCCTCTTTGTCCTACGGAATTCCCTCAGTTCCAGAAAAACACTCCCTCTTTGTCATCTCTACTAACTTTCTAAATTGTACTTTAGCCAGAAGTCGTAGACAGCTCCTACGCAGTTACCAGACGCAAGTTTTTCGAAGGGCCACCCCTCCCTCTTTTGTTATACCTGAAGGAAACCAGACACTCGCTTTCTCTTTTAGACTCGTCTCAATATGAATCGCTGAACAAAACAATGGCCCTACTCTAACGCGCAATATGGTCCCGCGAATATTTATTCCTTTCAATTTATTATGAAATTTCGAAAAGATTAAGAAAACAAATTATTTATTACAATGTGAAAGATAATTCATGCAACCCTATACTTGAATGTGTAATTAAGATGTTTAGGAGTGTACCATATAATGTGACGATAAATATTTTGAAACCGATGAATCTTTTAAATACTTCTTGTTTAATAATTCAAATATATTCTTTTTTGAAGCATTTTTCTTAACGTTTTAGTGTTATGTAGGGTGTTTAGTGACATGAGTTTTGATATGAATTGTAATTGGAAAGTTGGGTGGGGCACACTCCACATTTGTTCCTGTGGAACTACAATAACCAATTCACACACTTCTCACACAAGCTCACAAGAGTAACGTATAATAAAAACCCAACAAAATCGTATCAACGCAAAATATTTACTAGGAGACCCGCCAGTACACGCATCGCATTGGCGGACGCCGATTCAGTCGCGCATCGGGAATCGCTGATACAGCAACGGCACCAACGCCTGCGCCAAGGCCATCGTGCTGGTGCACAAAACCCTCCGCGCCAACGGGTCCAGAGGCCCTCCTGCGGGGTCCATGACGGTGCCTCCGGCTTCGCGTACCAGGAGCGTACCGGCGGCCACGTCCCACGCATGCAGACCGAAGTCGAAGAAGGCGTCTGCGGCTCCTTTGGCCACCATCGCCATGTCCAAGGCACACGAGCCGGCTACACGCACGCCGTGCACAAGAGGCATCAGCGTCTGGAGGTGCAAAGATAGTACACAGGGATATATAAACCGCGCAACGTAACTCCCGCTCTCGCCCGGTAGCTACTAGGCGTTCTGCGAACTATGGTTGGCTCTGCTAATGGGGTGGGATGGTGTCACTTTCCACTTTCACCGCCCTTTCGACGTACATTGCCCTCTGTCGTATTTCAGTGGTCGGTGGGGAAATATGGAAGATGTGCGCCGGAAAAGTAGACCCTTTGCGCTGAATGACAAATGTTTTCAAAATAGCATTCATTTTCCTCCTCTTTCATCCCCCGCGCCCTCACTTTCAGCTCAGCAGCCGGAGCGGGAGTTATGTTGCGCTGGTCATAGCAATGATGCAAGTTCATCGGCGAGAGAAAAATAAATCGTCAACATATGAAACACCTAGTACTCTTCTTTATTGTCTTATGATATGTCCATTATTTGAACTCATGATCTATACTAATGAAACTGAATTGTTTGGAATGCATGGTTAATATTGATGAATTACAAGAGCTGAAAAACAATTAAAATTGGCAGCTAGTGACACAATTTCAATTTTAAAAGTGTAAATAAGTCTCTCCCGTCCTCTTTTCCGCGATTTGGAGAAAATGACGCCATCTGATGGAGGAAACATTGTAGAAATTTGTACAGATAATTTTTTTTCAAAAGATCTAATATAGTCAAATACATTATACGAACTTAGTTGGACTCCACGCAATATATATTGTGAATGTTTTACAGAACACAACGTTCAACCCTGCTCATAAGTCATAAGACAGTATTGTAAATATGCGATCATTTTTCCATGTCTGTCCGTAAATTTAAACTCCAGTTAGTGTTTTTTTATAAATACGTTTATAATAATTTGTTTCTTTGCCTAAAGTTAATGTATTTCAATACATAAAAAATTTTATGTCTTAATAAAAGTGACCTTTTTGGAATATCTGCGGCATGGGAATTGGAAAAAGAAATCAATGAAATTATTTGAAAAGGACACTTCTTAAGAATTTTCGCAATGAAAATGCAAAGAGTTGTTAATATTGATGAATTACAAGAGCATAAAACAATTACAATTGGCAGCTAATGAGTAGAGATGAATCTTCACTCGCGTAACTATTGACGGTGAATCTTTGCTAATGTGTGGACAGAATTGAATTGCGTTACGTAGACAAGTCACTAAACTTATAATCTACGTGATCGAATCGAGGAAGCAAAATTATGTAAAGGAAGTGAAGAACATTGATTTCAAGTACACAACCTAAAAGTGAAATGAAAACTACAGAATCCAGAGGCCTTCACTTTGAGCTTTGTTTATTATCCTTTGTGTGTAAATTGATTATTTTTCCTTCTGCCTAGATTTTAAAATAATTCAAAATTACGTATATATAAGCATGCAATAGTGAAAACTAAGTATTTTTGAAGGATTTCTCTGTGGTGAAATTAACAAAAGTGAAAATTGAAACTCATTACGAAAGTAGAGATATACGGAAACTAACATATTAATTTAGAATATTATATAAGAGTCCCAGGTAACGCTGGGCAATATAAGTTAAAGTACAGATCTGTTGAGAGGTGTTTTAATACCAGCATGTCGAGTAATGATTGTTAGAGTTTTTTCTTCTTCTTTTCTTTCGAATCGCGGTAAAAAGCCCCTTTAGTTCTGCTAGTACCTCGCTAAAATGAAATAGCATCGTTGTGTTGCATGAAATGTGTTTCCATGAAACCATTTTCCATTGTGAAACGTGCGTTGGATAAAATTCGATGAATACGTCTCAATGTGTTTAAATGAAACGCTTTTCACACGTGTACACTGTTCATCGCTCTGAAGTTGCTAGTTTTTAATTCTTTCACGTGTCGATAAACAATCAGTGATCACCAACAAGACTATGTTTCCAATTTAACAAAACCCTGCAGCCACATTTCTAAATAAATATTACCATTTACAATCTGATTAAATACAAAAGTATTTACTCAAATTCCTCCTAAAGCTTGTAGCCTTCGATAGCTCAGTTGGTAGAGCGGTGGACTGTAGAGGCTATCCGACGGACATCCATAGGTCGCTGGTTCAAATCCGGCTCGAAGGAAATTTTGAGTAAGGTTTTACAACAAATATTCTAAAAATATGTAGCATCTCTCACTCACATCTTCTCTGACTCTATTTTTTTTAACGAAACTTTAGAAGTACAAAATGAATTAGAAATGAAATAAAATTCTTGGAGAGGGGGGTATTGAGGAAGATATAAGGAACCGTCAAAAAAAAATAGGCCAACATCTGTCGAGTAAGAAACAGCAGCGAGATCGCCAGTTTAAATACTGAAACATAGTCAACCATTCGAAGTCCATGATGTCATTTCATCTAGTGAAAGAACTAAGGATTAGCTGGTTCGGACACGTGATCGTATGCCAGAGGATAGACTTATTGCATAAGTTCATACATGGAATTACAACAGTTAAAGTGCTCGAAAGAGTAAATTGAGAAAAAAATGTCCAAAAGGATTTAAAACGTATGGAAATCAAAAACTTTCAAGTTCAGATCAGAACAGATGTGTATGGAAGACTGAGAAAGCCGAAATGTTACGATTATATCATATTTAAAAAATGAAATATATTGGTACATTTGTAATACATTTTTAATTTCGCCTGCAAGTTGTTGTCATACACCTGATTGGACTTCGTCAGGCGTCTCAATAACATAAATACGTTTATATGGACACATGGCAATCTTTTCAAAATTGTTGTCAACATTTAGTACATATTATATATCATTGATGAAATTATGGCAATTTGAAAAATACGTACAAAGCATGTACAACAAAAGATTTCAAAAAGGAACCATAATTTGGACAACTGATCTGTGACAGTACATTTACTGCATTACAAGCAATATTCCCCATGTTAATCATTTCTGAGAAATATCGTTTCATGTAATTTTTCTCATTGTCTAAATGTTTTTCATATTTATTTTGTGCTCGGTAATTCTTTTAAATTGAATATGCCGAAAGAAATAGGGTGGGTTTTCCCTCACCTACTTCAGACTTTGGTTCGGTACCTTGAATTCCCCGGCAACCCAACATCTCTTCTTCCCAATTTCCTTGTTCTAGTTATATGATTAGGTGGACGAGGAAGTCTAATGGCCTGAACCTCGACACAACTACTCATATTATAAAACAAGATCTGACTGTCTGTAAACCTGCTTGTCCTCTTAAAACTCGAAAACCACTCATCCGACTAAAGTGATTCTGTTTTAATTTATAGATATGTTCTCTGGAGAAGTTTTAGTACATGTTTTGTTACTTTAAGGCCCAATTTCACCAAATGTAGAATAATCGCGATTTCCTTAAACGTGATTAGGTAAATGGAATCGCGATTACATTTTATGCGTTTCACCAAGCAAAACTAATCGTCGATTAAGTTGCTCAATGTTTCTGAAGAATCTCTGGGTTGGTAGTAGTTTTACAGTGCATTATGGGTAATTTGAAGACAAATGACGGGAGGAAAACGCATCATGTTGCTCACTACCGCCACCTAAGGACACCATAGGCAGCAGCGGGCCTCCCTCGTGCCACTGAACATAACCTATAAACCGAGCTACGAGCAAACAAACAAAATGGACGCCATATTTCTCGCAGTTCTGAAGAAAATCGCGATTTGCGCTGGTAATCGAAGGGTCCCCGAACGTTTAAGCGTTAATCGCGATTTTCTCGTAAATCGAAGATGGTGGAACGCGCATTTTGATAATCACGATTTACTGCACAGAAAATCTCGTTTAAGACATTAAACGAACTTGGTGAAATTGGGCCTAAATATCACAAGGCAATACTTGGTAATTGTGGTGCTTTAGCAACATTATCAACAAGGCAATAACAATAATTGATAATCAAGTCGGGTGTATTGCCTCGGGAGGACCAGGCAAGCATTCAACCGGCGCGCAACACAGCGCAAGTTGCTTCACGTGAAGCAAATATATTACATTCGTCATTTTAAACTCTTCTACAGTATAAAGATGAGTTAGAGAGTAACATAAGAACAGACGTGACAAGTCGGGGCGGGTTGATTGTCCTCAATAAATTAAAGTATTGTACTTGTGAGATAGTAGATTCCATATAGACATCATTCCAACAAGAAGACGAAGCTGAAGAAGAAAGAGAAGGAGATTAAAGTTTCTGCAAATCTACATCAACGTCGCCCTCTTCTAGTGTAGCGTCCCACCTTCAAGTTACGTTGCGAGACGCGCATCTTGTCCGCGTCGTGGTTAGAACCCAGCTCCATGAGCAGAAGAGTCTTGTCCAACACCTCTTCCTTGGAGCAAGTGATGCGTTCTCCGTTGAGGAAACAGCCGTGACCCGCGCGCGCGGTGAACAGTTGTTCCGCTATGGGGTTATTCACTACACCGATGCAGGGCTCACGATCGACCCACAGCGCCATAGACACGCAGAAGTTGGGATATCTGGAAAGACAACGGGATGGGCTTTGAGTTATTAACTAATGCCGCTTTTTCACGATGCCAATAGGCAATCCAATAGCTGACCACCAACAGTGACGAATCTATCCCGTTGTCAAGGGGGGGGAGCGGNTAACCGGGGAGGGATCTGGGGACCATTTCTGTTTAAAAATCATGGTTTTACAACACAAATTCTATGAATATTATCTTTAAATAAAATAATATCATATACTCATAAAATAGATAATCAACAATTAACAGTATTACTTAGTAACCACACTTATTAATTATTTAAAGTGGCAAAATATGCCTTTATCTGTTGAGAGTTCATGTCCAATGGTAATGGGGTAATAGCCCCTTAGTCCCTTCACCCTAGATCCGTCACTGGCCACCAAAATCGGCCGTCAAAATCGAGTCAAAAAATCAAATTAAAAAATTAATTAATTATGGAATGATTTTCTGAAAAATGAAACTATTGAATCACTAAAATTCGCACATTGACGTTGGTTGGGAACTCGATTCTCCTCTCTGACTGGTGACGGTTCCGCACAACACCTTACATCCTACAAGTGGGTGTGCGAGAGAGGGCGACACCTCACAGGATCTTCTGTGTCACGTTATCACGCTCTGCTGTAGAGCAGAGACTATTTATATAATGTCCTTATTTCGATATGCCCTTCCACGAGAAAACCTTTCTCAATTTTTTAAAATATCTATTGTTATATTTGTAAATGGGAAATGTAGCAAAGTGCTATTAAAGCTTATCTACATGGAGCGATAGGAGGTAGCAGGTGGGTGGTAAGAGCTATTGTTAGTAGGTGGGTCGGTTAGATGAATCTACCAACAACTTGGTCCTCTTGGTTCGCTTTTCAGTAGTCACAGCTATATGAACTGGGACATTAATAAAACTACAATTTTTTCTGGTCCCACAGGGAATCGAACCCGGGATGACTTGGTTAAGAGCAAAACCGCTACCACCTTGGCCACCAGAGGGGCGCTCCCGTTGACATCCTTGCTCTACTGCCACTAACCCGTGCACGAAGTTCATGGTGCCGTCCACAGGATCCACAATCCACGTGGGCGCGTCGGTGAGCGTCACCGGTTCCCCTCCAGCCGCGGATTCTTCCCCGATGAACTTGTGACTGGGGAAGCTGTGTTTCAATCCCGTCATCAAGTGGCGCTCCACCAACAAGTCCGTCTCCGTGACGAGGTCCGTGGCGCCGGTCTTCGTCAGATAATTCTTGATCTTGTTGTTACGCTCCCGGATCATCTCCCCGGCGTCTTTCGCCAGCAGCAGCGCTCGCTCGTAATACGCGTCCATAGGCAATTCCTCCATTGTTTCCCTCGCATCGAACGACGCAGCTGACTCCATCTGTTTCTCTTTACTCGCGTTTGGATGCGACAAACAGATGAATGTCTGGAGGAACAACTCCTTAGATACGTGACTAGCTAGGAAATAGGCTGATCACAACAAAAGACACATAGATCAGGTTTCCCCAATCCGTATCCACTTCTCCTTGGGGCACATGTGACTATATGAGTACGCACATTAGACCCGGGACTAAGGGTGGCATCATTTGGAGAGGCAATATAATTCCTTCCATTAGTACTATTAACCTTATTTTCGAGTGAAATTAATAGTAACGACTAATTATCAATATTTTCGTAATGATTTAAATAATTCATGAGAGTTGGTATTTGTAACACTTAAATCTACTGTAGATATTATAACAATCAGTTCACAATTTTTTTCCTATTTTATATGGAGGGTATAGCAAGATATCACCTTGGGATCCAAAAATATTAAATCCACCTCTGGAGCTAGCGTTACATAATCATAGGAGAAGGGTGAAACAGGTATCCTTAAAGGTGCATTATGGAGAGAAAAATAGTAATTTTTACCCGTATGGTCAGTTATTAATGTAGAAAACCTCAAAGATTGAAAGATAGGACGACAACTGCGATAAACTCAACAGATCGTGACATGCTACAACGCATTAAGAAATAATTATTTTATCGTCTTTAAATACACCGTGATGAACGCAATGGCTATGTTGAACGTTTGCAGGATAGGATTGGAAACTTACCTGTCAGTAAATCATGTCTGATTGGTTAAGAATTGTGTCCTTTTTTTTTTTAAGAAAATATCGCTACATGGAATCAGTTCATCCTTTTTTAATGACACAAGTACGTGACAAAATGTTCTTGCTAACAAACCTCATTTGTATATCTAAATGCCAAACCATTCTGATGGGGCAGATGAGGATAAGTGTGGACAGAAGTCACTCTGACGTTCATCTATATCTTTTGCAGACATAATAATCATATAGGGTAGGAAGTCTTACAAACCAATAATGTGCAATGCGCGATTATTTTAAGAAGTAAATTAATAATAATAAATCTGTAAAGAAGAAAAATAATATTTTGACAATAAAATTAAATAACTCATTTTCATATTATAATACATTTGGACCATAAAGAAACGAATCTATTGATACGTCCACAAAAAGGTTCAACCAATCTACTTAATCAAATGAAATATTTCCCAGATATAACTGAAGCGCAATTGATCTACATCAATCTTAATAAAGCCCATTCGTAACTATTACTTCACGCAAAGGAATCAGACACCTACACTTAATAGCATACAGCATCCTAAAGCAGCGATAAAAAAGTCGAATACAGTCCTCGTGAATGATGCAAAACGTGCATCGGCCGGGAATCGAACCCGGGCCGCCCGCGTGGCAGGCGAGCATTCTACCACTGAACCACCGATGCTCGTATATGCAACGAAGTAGATGCACTAATGGTATTAAAGAGAAAGAATCTTCTTGGCGCCGTGTTGCTGTTGTGAGATGCGTGTCCCACTTTCGGAGCGAAGCGATGTGGGTGGTTCGGTGCGGCGCGTCTCGTCTCAGCGGTGGAATGAGCAGTTGCTACGATGTGTGTGTGTGTGTGAGTGGAGGTGGGAGAGCAGTGACGTAGCGTCTGATTCCTCATGCTTCAGGGAGCGTAGAGAATGCTTCGGGAGAAGGAACATCCATAGATGCTTGGTGGATTAAGGTCGGTTTCACACGGTCCGGCCGTTCACCCGGTCGGGTTAAGACCCCGTCGCACGGACAAACAGTAATACATCATACGAGTTTCACACTGGACTGGCCGGGCGAACGACCCGTCGAGTGGTGAGATCATCTGTAATCACTTTTACAAGCTCCTTCAACTGCCTCAATCATGCGGCCCGAGCGTTCATCTGATTGAACAGTCGCTGACCATGAAGACCATAGTGTCTTCACACGGTCCCCGTATATCCGGGCAGGACACTTAAGTCGTCACCGGTCAATCAATTACCCAGCGCAACTCTCGACTTAGTTCATTAAAAGAAAATTATTTCTTGGTAATTTTACAATGGCGCTAGTTTTTGTCTCATTTTATTCGGATAATAATTAATGAAATTGTTGATTATGTACCCCCTTTTAGGTAAAAACCAAAAATTTGCTTCCTATTAGATGTATGACCTCAAACGCTCGTAAAGTTCAATTTTGAACTTTCTAAATTTCACGTGTTTGTCCCAAATCAATATAAAACCGTTGTTATTATAATATATTATTGGGAAACACATTCTATTAACGAAAAACGCTCTGCGCTATTCTATTTTATTATTATGATTATTTTAATTCTAACTTTTTTTAAAATTTGAAGACTTGTTTATTTTATTTTTAAGAATAAAATACACGAATTCATTTTCAATTCACTTAGATAAATATTTCATTAATAGAAAATAAATGGTTTAGGAGACTCGTTCAAATTTACTACGAAATTTTACAATGAAATCATCATTAAAGAACCAGTCAATAATAAATTACTTCTTGAACAATTAAGATAAAATTCTAATTCCAATGAAAGATTATTGCAAAAATTAAAATACTTCGTCGTTTCTGTTGTTTGACTCTTTGCACGGAAATTGAGTGTTCTGTGAATCAATCGATGTTTTATACTATATCTTGCAATTTAATATTATAAATGTGTATTTTTTTACATTTCTCCAAATCTTCTTTGTTCCAGCACATATTAGAAATTTTTTTCCATTCGGTCTTTTAAAACAAAATAATTTTATTCTGACCATTTCAAACAATTCTCACTTCTCTCTTATCAAAATGTTCGGGGTGAGGTGCACCTCACATAGTACAAAACTGAAAGTAAACATGTAGCACATTTCACGCTCCTCTGAACTTTCTGGTTTGGAAAACATCAAAACTACGTGCATTGCCTGTTTTATGTCACAAGCAAATAAAATCTCACTACATGAGTTTCGAAAATAGTTTTCTTAGTAAGTCTATTCAAACCAAACGCAACAGCCTGTCAAAATTATAAGACTCTAACTCAGATATTTTTCTCTCCGCTTGTATGGATGAGGAAGTGGATGAGAAAGTCTCCCACTCGCTGGATCAACGCTGCATTGTCTATTATTAGATTGCTAAGCTGTTTCCCAGAACAGATCGTTTTTAGAACTTTACAATAACATACATGAGATATTCTTTCCTTCTCTGAAGTTACGGAGTATGTTCGCCAATTCCTTCGTACGTCACTGGTAAATTGTTAAGCACATGTATGCTGCGTTCGGAGGTTTGAATGTAGCGCTACTCACTAGAGACATCTATCGACCGAAGCACGAACGTTTTGCTGACTATCCCGGTTGTTTGGTAAGACGCGTTCTCTTCTGGAAGTACTTCGAACTAACAACGAGAGAGCACATACACGACGCGCTTGATGATGCTGTGCTTGGAGATGGAAGACGAATTTCTAAATTAGGAATTCTGAACTAGGTACGTGAAAATTATGTATTCTGAGTACGTAATGAATTTTTGTATTTTGTGTAATTTTCTTGTCTTTATATATTGTTTATATATTTGGTGTGTGTTTTCATGTTATACTTTTATTGTAGCCCTGATGATATTATATAAGTTCGAGGAGAATTTTTTTTTTGTGACGTAAACAAAAAAACAAAACAAAAAAAATGCAAGTACAAGAGGTCATAAACGTAAGACTTTTCATAAATCCAGTCACTAATTTACGATATTCCACGAAGCGACGATACGCGATTGTGCTAAGAGCGTAAAATCGGATTCAGAGACCATGATCATATTTATTGATGTATAGGGAGATAAATCAATGTACCAAGGAATGGTGTACCGCTGGCACAAGACATTCTGGGATGGTAGAGAGGAAGTTGATGACGAGATACACATGGATGTCCATGTCTCGGGTAAAGGCAATACTCATCGTCTCTTTCGACTCCAAAGGTAATATCCACTAAGAAATTATGCCTTAGGGATATACAGAGAAGTAAGTTTTATGTGGAAGTTCTCCTAATGCTGCATAAAAGGAGACTTTTCCAAGTGAAAGCTGCACCACGACAACGCGTCTTCCGCGTGACAGAGTACCTATAGCCTAGAACACGGTATTCCCCAGACACCACACAGCACCGATTTCATGCAGTATGATTCTGACTTTTCCATGTTCCCAAGAATAAAAAGGATCGTGAAAGGGCTCTATTTTGTAACCCTGGGTGACATCAAAGAGTCTGTGACGAGGTTCCCATTGTTGGGGGTGGGGAGTTTACTGAGACTGGCAGAGATGCTGGTATTGGCACAAGGGAGCTATTTTGAAAACGTTTTGTCAATTGAATTTTGAACTACAATTTTTTCCCCACGAATTTAGTCTACTTACTCTTGGGACAGACCGCGTATATAAGGTACACTTATTGTTCGCTCAATATTATTGGGTTAATAAGTTCTCTCGGAAATGGACAATGTTACAAGTGTTACAAGTCTTTCAGGGATTTCGTAATAGGTTCTTTGAGTTAAAGGGGTTCTTTGGTAAGTAAATGAAGTATATGGTGGAAGTTAATTATTAGCAAGATAGATCAGTAATTTTCTTGACAAAAAACAGTTAACTTTGTTTATTCCACGAGGAGGACAATAAACTAATGAATTCTGCAGAAGAAAGCAAGGGACCATATCATTAAGATCCTACGGATCTAGCGCATTTTAACATTTCTGCGTCCAAAGCAAAAAAAAAAAATGTGTGTCCCCTAATATTAGAACATAGTTCGTTCTCTGCTATAACACCAATAGAATATCAAACAAATTTATACTCAATAGAATACCAAGGTAAAAATATTTAACAAATATGCCAAAATATTGTTCATTAATTATAGCTAAGGTAACCAAAGTTACGAGAGTTCACCGTTTGTCTTCATATCTCTTCAGATAAATCTTCTTCACAACAAGCAAGAAACCAATTCACGCAGCATCGATGCCACACAAATATTTATTACTCTTTTTCCCACGTCTTTTCTAACTCCTACCACATCTGTCAGTAAGTAAACAATTGGGAGTCAATGTATCTCGTATGTGACTTATGCAAGTTCAATATTGGAAGAGTGAGGCAGAATTATCGAAGTTTAATGATAACATTCTTATCGAGAGTATTTTCTGTTCTTCTCTTCGCAGGTCTTAGAAGATAGTAAGGACCGTCAGATGACCACAGGTTCAAGAGGACCGCGGACATTTTTTGTTGATTTTGAATACATTAATTTAAAATTTCTTGTCTTTTAAAATTAATTACCTTTTGGAAACATCTTGATTCGAAAAGGTAAACATCCCATTTCCACTCATCATATCTACACATATTACCAAAAATAAGTTATTGCAAAAAGTACGCAAGCCTACAAACTTTAACTTCGTGTATGGAGTTTTACAAATTAGGAGATTTAGGATAAATTTCTATTTTTAATTAAAAAATGACATTTACTTTACTCTGTCACGTCAGGTCATTTTACAATTGCAAAAACAAAGTTTATGAGAGTCTAATGGCAGTCTTTTGGCAAAAAATGACATATATAATACTGGTTCTAGATTTTTGACACTCATTCTCGAAGACGATTTGCAGTGAAAAAAGAACAATAAAAGAACAGTATTTCTTCTCAAAATAAATGATAATACACTGCATACAAACATTTTTTATACATGACCTCAAACACAGTGTTTGCAATTGTTACATTTCGTTATGTTACATATTGTTGTAGTAGCGACGTCTGGTGGTTCATTTCAATTTCAATAATCATTCGTTTTGATTAAGCATTTTTGAAGCTATACAAAAACTTCCCTGTAGCGTTAGAGAAAAAAGCACAAATTTGGCAAATTCCCAAATTTCTTTTTACAACTATAAAAAAATCCTCATGTGATCGGGAAATAAAAATATAATTTTTTCAATCAGCATGTACGAAATATAATACAACACTTAAAATCCTGCAAACTTCAAAATCATGTTGCCTTCAGTTGTTTTCTGGACGGTGAAAGAAACGTTATCTAACATTTTAAATATTTACTATCTCTTTTGTAATGTGTTTTAAAACACAAATGAAGTTCATAATACACCACCCAGATACCGCTGAACTGAAGACACTCTATCCCACCGCTGAGAAAACATGCAGTGAAACGTCTCAATAGCGGACACCTTTTCACTGCAATTCATTTTTAAGCCGCACCGGTGGCGCAGGTAGTAGTGTTGTCGCTTCTCACCAAGGCATCCATGGGGCCAGAAAATGTGTAGCTTTTCACATTCATGTCCCAGATCATATAGCGATGACTACTGAAAAGCCAACCTTCCTTCCTCTATCCAGCTCCTCCTAGTATCAATAACTAACTACTAACCACTTCTACTAACTCCTCCACGTGGACCAAGTTGTTGGACCAAGTATGCGGCCCACCTACTAACAATGACCTACCACCCAACTCCTATCGCTCCATGTAGATAAGCTTCCCATTTACAAATACTATAACAACACGTTGTTTCACACTACGTTGACCAAAACTTATCAAATACGGACACTTCCCAATAGCGGACAAATTTGAGTTCTCTTTACGTGTAATAGAGAAGTGTCACTGTATAAACTAACACCGTAACCATGTATATTAAACGTTCAGACCTGTTACGATGTTCGTGTGGATATTGCAGCTATGGAGCTCCGAAAAGGGCTTCTTGTAGTAATGTGACGCCAGAATGACTATTTTAAAAACAGACTCTCCCGGCAGAAACTCGTAAAGATTCGAAGAGATCTCGGTTTCTCTTTCGACTAATTACAACATTTTCCTTATCTATTGTGCATAACTGGAAAGTAAAAGAGAAAAAAAAACGAAAATAAATAGCATTTCAAATCCTACATCGATGCTTGCATAAAAGTCGAAGTATTTAATTGAGGTTAGCGAATTCAGTCAGGTCAGTTTCACCAAATTCGTTTAACGATTTAAACGAGATTTTCTGTGCAGTTATTCATGATTATGGAAATGCGCATTCAACCAACTATGTACGAGAAAATGGCGATTTACGCTCAAACGCTCCTAGTCCCTTTGTTTACCTGCGCTTATCGCGCTTATCTTCAGTACTGCAGGCAATATGGCGTTCACTTTCCTTGTTTGCTTGTGACTCGATTTATAGACTATCTACATCGGTCCGAGAGAGGGTCGCTGCGCAACAAGATGCGTTTCTCGCTCGTCATTTGTGTTCAAGTTACGCACAATGCACTGCAAAACTCCTATGAACCTCGACAATTCTTCAGAAAAATCGCTTAACATAATCGATTATTAGTTTTCCATGGTGAAATGCAAACAATGTAATCGTGATTAAATTTACCTTATCTCGTTGAAGAAAATCAGGATTGTTTTCGATTTGGTGAAACTGGATCTTAGTCAGTGATGATACTGAAAGTCCGGAGTGGATTGAACAAAACGTTAACTAGGAATTTCTACATTTAGACTCTCTTATTATTTTCTTCTTTAGGTGTGTGAATTATTCCGTCGAATTCAGCAAGTGTTTTTTAAAATGTTTCTTTCTGTCTAGATAAAGTAGTTAACAGTCACAAATCACAACAAAAATAAATTTTATCTCGGAAGATTATTTTTATATTCAAAATATCTGTATTGGAAAAAATTGTTTCATGATTTACATCACTTAAATTAACTAGCTATTAATTTTTTGTATCCTTGCTTTACAATCTTATTATTATTTATTATCAATTATACACAGTACAATGGCTGAAAACCATTACAGCTTCCCACAGAGATAAACGCAATACTGATAAAATATTACTTATTATGAACATATTCCTTCAAACGTAATCTGCCATTGTAGTTTTTAGTAGTAGTATTAATTCCTTTCTGAATGCCATTTATATATTTAGTAGGTATTCATTAAAATATCAGATTGAGTCGGCGGCATATCCAGCAAGTGATCTTCAGGGGGGGGGGGGGGCGAAACTTTTTCAACTTTGCTCCTCCCCTCCCCGCGATAATTTCGTATTCCGATGAATCATTCGTTTTATTAATAGTGGAAATAAAATACATTTATGGCAGCGGAGGTATTTATCTTCTTTTCAGTCTTGTAGTCGAATTTGCGTGGTTCGTTTGAATTGCACTTCTGTATACAATAACATGGCGCTGCACATAAAAAGCCTTTAACATACGGGACAAAATTCAATGGAAAGGATAAGTAGTGACAATTAATATAAATTCCGGTGATGTTGATTAGGAACAGGGTTCTAGATATTGTAAATCAAATGAAAAAAATATTTAACGCGATTAACGAGCTCCATGTATTTCGCAAAGTCAAGTCAAATTCCTGGGAGGGGGAAGGTGATCCCTCCCTGGATCCGCCACTGGATTGAATAGTAAAGAACTCTAATGTATAATAATTTTTCTATTTTAAGATCAATGACACGGAGCAAACGGATCCCAAAAGTCAAAGGCATCTAATCCCTCTCCATACACACGAACAAAGCCAACCATGAATCACGGACTCACCGCCATGCACGTGACGGAGACAAGCGGCGTGGGAAAAAAACATAGTCCGTAGCATTAAAGCATATTTGTTTTAATGTTTTCTTCTGTGTGTGTCCTTGTAATGACTTAGTTACAGGCGTTTTAAAATAAATGAAAGAAAAAGTCCATCTGCCACACGTGGTATCACAATACACATGTAGGGTTCAAACGATCGAGACTTTGAACTCAAATTCATGGTATCGAGGAGGCATCGATACTCAATATTTTGTACCCATCTTATTTACATACAAAAAATTTCACAATAGTTAAAATTGAAAGAAGAATGCGACTTTACGTGTAGAGTTGGAGTGTAAAGATGGTGGCGGTACTCAAGTACATACATTTTCCGACACGCACTTAACATGCGTCCTGATCCGATTTGTCTAACTTGGGTATCGATACTTCTTAGCTCGGGTTGTTGCGATAAAGTAAATATTTAGCTCGTTTGACATTTGGAATAGGTACATGGTATATTTACATATGGCAAAGGTTGCGTCGATACAAGTTAATACAAATTAAATATATTAAAGTAAAAACATATTCCGACATGTCCCAGAAAAAAATAAATACGTATTCGCGAGTAGTCGATACTGAGTAGTATCGGTACTTTAAGGTTGATACTTCAAAAATATCGAAGTGAGTACTCTGTAAGAATACTCGAGGTACCGTAGTCAAATGCAAGGGTGGAAATAATAGGAACGAACAACCTAATTAATTATACATTATATAAATTTCATTAAATTCTTGAGACTGCTTTTAAAATTTGAATATATACTGTACGCTGAAATATCTCATATCGTTTTTCCTGTGTAAGAATAATAAATTACCACAGGTCAACTATATTAAAAAATCATGGACATATTTAAATGTTTTACTGTAATTTTTCAAAATTTTCTCATTCATAAGTACGTAGCATATACAGTGAATTTCGAACAATACCGTCTGACATTTGCGAACAAATAGAGAAAGAACACACAACACTAATTTCCGGTTAGCATTCTCCGCGTAATATCCTTCCTCCAGAGATCAAAAGCACCGGTAGGTTCTCCACAGTATTAACACACGTGGTACAATGGATCCGTTGCATGATGTTCACCAGAGGAAGTTTGCAAAAGGAGGGGGAACAACAGCAAACATTTACTTATAAACACACAGCAAGCATTCACTTCTGGAAATGAAACATACCAGTTGAACCCGAACAAATAATTGCAAACGTCGTTAAAGAAGAAAAAAAATTAAGTAAGTTTTAGGCGCAATGCGCGCCAATGAAATGAAACCAAAGTCATTTAAACAAGAGGGTTTTTTTAACATCCGATAGACCATAAAAAAGACAAATTTACATAACATAATAATTTTATTATCAGAAGTACTTCAATTGTTGTTCGCTGTTGCATTAAGTCAACCAACAACACTTCTTTTTCACCCCAAAAACCTGTAGCTATTGTTTTCCTGTTGTTCAGCGTATGTTTAATTTTTTTGGGGCTTGCTTGGAGAATCTGCGTGCATCCACATTTTCGGGACCAAAAAGTATTGAAGTCATGATTGGGCAGACTACTCTTCGCCGCCAACGGACTTCAGGATGCCGTCAAGACGTATCTCCCCTCACTGGCGGCAAACTTCTTTGAGGAAGGCATCGAGAAGTTTATGTCACGATGTGGCAAATGCCTCAACCGTTTTTGCGATTATGTTGAAAAATAAGTAAGACCCTGCTGTACTTGTGGTAATAAAATTATTATGTTACGTAAATTTGTCTTTTTTATAGCCCATCGGAGGTTAAAAAAGCACCTCATATAATCTCTTCAAAATCAACTCACAAATATCCTAGGGAGTCAACCACTCTTTGCCAAAAAGGGCCATTTCATTCAGGGATAATTTTGTATATTCCCCTTTCACAAATATACAAGATATTGATAAATTGAATTCCTTCAAATCCGCGGTTAAAAGTTTTCTATTGCTCTATTGCTTCTATAACGTGAAGGAATTTAGCGATTTTAATAAAAGAAGTTAATGAGAGATTCATTTTACGCATATATATTGTATTTCATATGATTTCATAAGATGTAAGTGATGTTAATTTCTCTTATACTTCGTCACGCCATTGTTATGGTATACTATAACAAATATAATAAATATAGTATGTTATATTATACTTTAGATACTGATTAAATTCTTTTTTTCATGCATGTGGTTTTTGACCCTTATAATTTACAATAGTTTATTTAACCACATCCAACCTTGGCACGGTTGTAAACATTAACTCTGTAGACCCATCCCGGCCCGGGTTTTCCTCCGATTTTCCTTCGGGTAGAGGCGGATTTTCCATTTAATACTTTTGTTTTTATTAATCTCAAATTTTCATTGCACATTATATCTACAATTCATTTTGGAATAATAAATTGATAGCAGTACTTATTTTATTTTAAAAAAAATTATAAATGTTTAATCCGCCCATGTCCTTGGGTCCTTGATCGGAATTGATGGGATGGTCCCTTACTTGTTACCGGAGTGTACCATAGTTTATTATCCTCCACGTGGTCATACGCAGTTTGCAACTGCTTTGACGATTAATCTTATTTATATATTAGGACGTCTTTCATGGAACACAAGTGTTACGAAATGAGACATTTTCCACTGCATTGTTTTGACATATGACATTATCTATCTTTATTGTTTTTAATAATAATAAATTTATTGTCAAAAAAGCAGTACAAACTGTGTATGACCACGTGGAGGACAAACAACTTATTTACTCTCCGGAAGCAAGAAAATTTGAACTCAAATTCTGAAGCTAGTATTCTACATTAACAAAACTAGTAGACGTAATGGGAAGTATCCATAAAAGTAATGCTACACTGAGAGAACAGGTTTGGATGAGAGATCCAAATCCAGAGGAAGGAAAATATTTATCCAAAGTTTTGTATGAGCCATCCCAACGTTTCGATGAGACATCTCAATATGGTATCCAAACTATGAGGTTAGAATGTCACATCCAAAGGTTCGGAGAAATCGCAGACTGCTGATGACCCACGAGAAATTTTTTATCGTTCGCAAAGAAATCTTGGTATTTCTTTTATTAATAACAAAACAGAAAATTATGTCATAAGAAATGGGGTTTCATGCAATCGTGTTTCATCAGTGTGATTTTGCCATAAGAAACTCGTTTCACAAAGTGTGTTTCATGAAACACGTTTTATCGGTAGGCGAGTAAATGTACCAAATTGCTCGTAAACTTTCTGTGACAGGTTAATCATTCAACTTGAATTCTGAAGTTACCTAAAGCCTGCAACCTCGGTATAATACCCGCAACATCGTTTTTGAAATGAACGTGCTGTATTTCAGAAGTTACAGCTTCACAAAGAATATATCGATCAAGTTTAATTTCACTTCAAAATTACAGTATACTAGCAAATGGCGTTAAATAGTTGAAATTTTTGTTAAGATGATCGCTCACACGATCATTCTCTTCCAATTCGGCGAATGGCAAGACATATTACTAGCGACACCTGGAAGGTAGTTCATGAACTTACAACAATTTTAATTTAATTTGAATTTTAAAAAATAATTCATAAATAAAATGAAAGATTACGGCATTAAGAAGACAGAAAATATTTTTGTAATGATTCACCAATTTTGGCAGTTGGTTAAGTATGACGGGACACAAAAGGGATTTTTCTAATAAGATACATTTCATAAATAAGGTATAGAAATACTCGTGAGAGGATCGAGACAACATTCTTATTGGACAAGACATCATCAACAAGAAAGTCGGTGTCTTCTGTACCCACCAAATTACCGACAGCGATGGTGCAATGTGGTTTTGAATTAACTGTTTATTTACACATAAAATAATAAATTAAAAATTTAGAAATTTTTTTGCTTACATTTGAAGAGTCTCTAGAAAACATATGGGGACACCTTCACGCAAAATTTTATGTCGATACATTTCAAAACATAAAAACTGTAGCAAGAAGATGTACGTCGTTAGTTTCGATTTGTGGTGTACCTAGTGTATATCATGTTTTATGAATTACTAGTAATCAAATCTATACATTTACTGTCAAAAAATCTCTTATGAAGTGCGTAATAAGCCCTGATTATTCCATATTAAGCATTGTTATTTTGTTGCTGCATAGTAAGATATTCGTTTGTACAGTACTAATGTATCCTGCACATTGCACTGGAATTCAGCTGTACTTGAATTGACAACATACACAAATACAAACTATTATTAATTCTTTTTTTACACAATATTGATATTAAAGAAAAAACTCTCTCTTCATAATCCGATTAATTTTGTTAAGTTTTATCTTAATTTTTCATTCACATGCATATTTTATCCAGAAGATCTATCCCAATAAAGCAAAACTGAACGATATTTATCAGTGAATGTGACTGAAATGGTAATAAACAGAAGTCTGTTTTTTAAATTATAGAACCATTTCACTTCGAGAATTCTCTATTCTACCAAACTACTCGGAAAAAGCAAAGATGCGAGATACTTGAACTAGAGTCATTTAGTTATTCCTTGCATCTCAGTAATCAAGAATCTCCTTATATATCACTATTTTTTCCATTCATGATAAAGAAATTCCAGGATGATAAATTACATATCTCTACTTTAAAACATTATTCAAAAGAAAGGATTAAGAATACTAGGGTGTTAAAGAAAGTTTATAGTATTTTTGCCGAAGTTTATTTATACCAAAATTCACTGCGGATACTCGGCCAGAATTATATGTGCAATGTCCATTTAAAATGATCCACACGATGTGAGAAAATAAAAGTCAAGAATCAAATTTAGAAAAGGGTAAAGTAAATTAAATTTGAATAAAAATTAAATTAAAAAAATGTATTGTGTAAAAAATTAACCGGAAAAGTTAACATCACTTCTCTATTTATGATAATTTTTCGACAACAGATTGATTTCAAAGGGATGTTACTTACAGAATAATCCATCACATTAATTGCAAGTACGCGAGTTCCCAATCGCACATGTTCAAGAGAGTAAACAGCGTTCCGGAAGAATAATAGTAACCACGAGCAATATATAATGACAAAGCGTGCCAAGAACAATCGCTTTCGCCGTCGTCGGCTCAGTTCCGATTCTGCTTCGTGTCAGTATGTGAGTAAACATCCCTACAGAGTGGCGATCAATCTGAGGCTGTTTGCTGGTCACAATGGGACGTGGATTAATCGTAAGACATTAGGAGAATGCTACAAAGAATTTCAAAAATGCGCAGTTTACACTTTAATTCTAATAATTTCCGCACATCCATTTGTATAAAACGCTGAGATCATTTTGTGAACTAAGCTCAACCCTCACTGCAGAACGTAATTTAATGTTTAATACGCCTCCATAATATAATTAATAGACACTTTATCTCTGATAACTTTCGGTCAGGCGAAAATGGCGACGAACCGGAATTCGAACCCGGAATTATTGCATTGATTATAGGAGTGTTGACCACTACAACACCCGTTCACCTTCTACAACTGTACACCATTTCCATACAGATAAAATATGTTTGAAATGTGTTTCATGACGAGATAGAACCATTTGAATCTCTGTATTCAGTTCATATATCAAACAAGTTTTAACGCAGCATTTTTGTCATTTGTTTTGGGTAAAAATACTGTTTGCCATACATATAAATATCGTTTTCGCGATTGTTAGATAACCTGACGCGATGGAGTAAAGTAAACACTTTTGAGTTTAGCAAAGCAAAATTTTTGTTTATTACCTAATTCAATCAAATCCCCAAACACAATGATAAATTTTGTTGGCTAGTCTTACGTCTTATTGTTACTCGTTGCAGCTCTGAACCCCTCACGGGGTTCCCCCCACAGCATTGGATATTCCCCCACGTGACTAACCGCAGCGGCCAATGGCACGTTGTGTCTTATTGTAAGGAGGAAAAGCGTAATTGGAATAGATCTCCGCCGCTGAAGGTGAGTGAGTATGGGATGAGATGGGTGTATGGCGTGAGAAGCAACCTTGCACTTCGATTCATCTATAAGATAAGCAAGGGGAGGAGATAGCGGCGCCCGAGACGAGCTGCAGAATATCAGTCTCGTGTGGATCGGTGTGCAGCAGCGACGGCGCTGTGCAGCGGGTGGGAGCTGCTTCGCACAAGAAGAAGAAGAAGCGTAAGGGAGGCGTCATGTTTGGCCTTAGCGCTGAATACATCGGTCCGGGGTTCGAGTAAGTTGTTTTTTTTATTATAGTTGCGACCATCATTTCGGAATGTTTTAGAACCTTCTACAATTACGATTTATTATTATTGTTATTTTGTTCAGAATATTTCATTAATAACATTACGCAGTTTTTAAGTAACTGTTCTTATAAAATCTATTAAAATTATTATAACAATGTAGTGAACATTTTTGTTCTCATTTTCTTGGGGGGGGGGAGCGCATGTCATGGTGGTGCGTTGGGAGCAAAATTTTTGAATCCGCCTCCGCTTTAGGACCCTTGATCGGAATTCATAGGATAGTCCCTTGCATGCTTCCGGAGAGTAAATTAGTTTATTGTCCTCCACGTGGTCATGTGCTATTTGTAACTGTTTTGTAATTAAAATATTTATTTATCCCGTGCAAGTTTACTTCCTCACGGACGTAAAGTAAATACATGAAAGAAAAATATCCCAATGGAAATATAATTCGTCTTATCCAAAATTTCGACAACAGATGTGATTTTAACAAAACAAATTGTTTTTGAATTGAAAGAAAACATTATGATGCCAACTCACAATCCAATTAATACAAAATGATACGAACGTAAAATTCCAGCAAAACAAAATTAGTTCGAAATATCTATAGTAATAAAAGTGAATTCTATGGTATAATTAGACAATTAGAACTATTTTACAATATTGGAAGATAAGATAGAACAAATTGATACAATATAATGATTTTCAGCAAAAACTTGATTAGCTAAGGACGGTTATTTTCGGATATTTAAGCTGTTATTATTATTATTATTATTATTATTATTATTATTATTATTATTATTATTATCTGTATCTCCACCACGGTCCATACCAGTTCATCAATAGCGGGATAATTTCCAATCTATAGAGATTAAACTAAGATCAATACTAAGGAACTTCCTGACAATGAGACAGGTGTTACGGGCGACTGACTTCTGGATAAGGTGTGCAGTTCCCTTCTTGATCTCAAGGGTTACGAAGTTTTGACGTAGTTTTTGTGTGTGAGCCCTGTGCTGGAAATTACTAAGTACAGAATATGCACTTTCTTTACCTTCCACTGATTTTCAATACTATATGCAGATCGGCATATTTGCTTTGCTTATCTGCCTTTTTCTACATATTTCGGGCAGGGGTAATTGCAATGTTTTTACTTTCTTGGGGTTTTAGGAATCGCCAACATCATTGTCATTAGAGCCCTAATTGCAATGTTGACAATGATGGCTGTGTTTTCACTTTTATCTATTATTGTTACGTCTGCTCTGTTGTATTCCACGGTGGTGCATGTGAAAGAAGTGCGGTCACAGTACAATCTGACTTCATCATTCTCCAGCACAGACCCGGAACTTACTGAAACTAGTCGAAAGTTTCTTCGTGTACTATGTAACAGACTTGATTGTGGCGCTGCAAATAGTCATTCTGAGTCAGAGTGGAGCAGTCAGATGTTATGTGGTCAATGTTCTCTGTCACGTTGATGCACTAGCGACATAAGTCCGTCGTGGGAGTTTACACTTCCTGTAATTTCGGGTAGCAATAACCTCGTCCTGAATTGCATGCATAAATCCTACAGTTTTTCTGTACAAGTACAAGACGTCTTCTTCTTTTTCTTATATTATTTCTTCACGACTGTCAATTCATTTGTTAGTCAGTCCAGGTTGCAACCAACTTCTTGAGGATTAGGCTTTTCAATTAATTTTCGTGCTTTCTAAGTACTATGCACAGGATGTGAGCTGTTCCCAGTAATGTACTTTCCTGTACTTCACTATCTTTAGTATTAACTGGGAACCTTACTACGTTTTTATTTAAATTTTTTGGGACCATTCTCAAAGCCCCAATGATATTATTGTTTTTATTATGATTGTTATAATTATTTCTATGATTATTGTTATTACTATCGCTTTCATTGTAGATAGTTGGTGTTAAAATCTGGTGACTGATACTACGATAGGAGAAGCTATCCCTCTCATTATATCGACATTGCATTACTAAAAATCAGACACGGGAACCCATGGTGGATTTCTCCCACTTTCAATTTAAAAGGAAATGAATTAAATAACTAGTACTGTGAAAAATGTTAATGTGTAGATAATGTATAGTTATTTTTACATATATCTGTGGTCTAATTGCTGTCTACTTTAAATGGTCGTTCATTTGGGTACCGCATGTCTGTTTTAGCAATAACGTTCATGACGTAAATAAGACATTTAAAATATGTTTTTAAAGAGGAAAATACAAAAATATCGTTTGTCAATTCAGAAAACGTCATTCTGAACATAAAATATTATAGAAATACACAAAATCAAAGCCATAAAACCGTGAAGCATGATAAATCGTTTTTCCTTTTAGTTGCGTTTTTCTTCATATTTGAGGTGCTGTAACCTCGAACAAAACACTGAAAAATATGTTATTTTCAGAAGTTTATCAACTGCCTTATAGGAGATATTTAAGTCTAAACTCCACCAAATTTGTATAAAAAATAATTTTTCAAAGTCTCCTTAAAATAAGGGATGAAAGTAAGAACTTGATATTTGAGTAATGCTACTAAAATGTATCTACACACACACACACACACACAAAAAGCCGTATGTATTGTTCATTATTTTCAGAAAAAATTCATAGATGGTAAAATTTGCTCAATTTTGATAACCCAGTTTAGATGAACTTTTCTCATGCAAGCAAAATAAATATACAAGTTAAGTACTCAACATAGTTAATACAATGAAATGTGATCTTTGCAATGGTTTATGTTTGAGCTTTATATGATAATAGTTCATGAGATATGAGCGGTAATGAAATTCTAACAAAGCGAAAATTAACGCGCGAAGGAGGACAAAAATGGCCACCACACGTAAACTGTTTGAGATCAATTTTATAAAATCAGTTTTGAACTCCCGAATGATAATAAAAAGTATGATTCTTTTAAAATGGTCGAGTGACCACCTCTGGACCAATTCGTATGGATTGACCGCAAAGAAAGACAATAAAAACAAGTGCTCATTGAATGGTTAGAAACGTGCAATTGCTGTAAACTGTTAAAGAAAAGCAAGGAATTTGTATAAATGAAATTGGTACAACGATTCGGATCGTTATTGGTATTAAAAATTAAACTGTTTTAAACGGATATCATAACTCCATAAAAACGTAAAATTTCATAAAAGTTTGGAAAATATGAATTGAAAATGTACCATGTTTTCAAATTGTAGAAAGTGCTATAAATTCTTAGAATACTGGATTGTAGTGTTAACGTACATCATACGTGTTTTTTCTGAAAATTAAAGACAAAAGTGAATGTAATTAATCTTATTGAGTAACCGAAAATTCTCTATTCAATTATCTGGCGGTTAAGAACCAGCTTCGTTATAAAATGGCTGAAAATGTTAAGTCAGATAATAAATACCTAGTCGATTTTATTAACTGGTGGCAAAGGTCAGGCACTTTAAAAAGAGGCTGAAAGTCTTCAGCCATTTAATATAATTAATGTTTCTTTCATCATAGGTCGCTCTTCATATATAGCCTAGGCTCTTTAAAAGGAGATTGATTTTACTACCAGACTGCAACACATACACTACTTAATAACCAATAAAGTGTGATTTAAAAAGCCAAAATTATTTATATACAAATTTGTATCAATTTGAAGAACTTGTAGACATTTAAAAGATTTAATTATCTATCGCTAGAACTGCTTTAATCTAAATGTTTAATTCTACTTAAACATGACATCTATTTATTTCTAATAATAATGATTTATTCTTTAATAAGCATAATTTTGAAAACATGTTTTGAAACAAAATGATTTATTTGAATACCGTTTTTATATATCTTATCTTGAAGGCCATTGCACTAAATTATAATCCATGTTCAAAAAGGTAAAGCTATCTCGTATTTCTCGGAAGTGTTTATCGGCGGTTACAGCGATCACCTTGCTGGGCGACCCGTGGAGTAGTGCCTAACGCACACTCTTTCTACCTCTGATCAAACCAGGTCAGATCCACGTAGAATCCGAGGTTCGCGGCAGGTTTTCTCGAGGTTCTCCCGTTTCCCCTGCCTATCATTCCGCCACAACATTCACTCATTATCATTCACCCCCATGTCATTCATGAATCACCCGCCTCGGGGAGGTGCGGCAGGAAGGGCATCCGGCACCCTAGAAATTCCCCCACCAAATCAAAGTAAGAGGCATCATATCATCCCGGCCCGTAAGAATTAGGGTAAAAGAGCAAAGGCTCCGACCCCCTAAGGAATAGAGAAAAGGAGTTAAGGTAAAGAAGAAGACAGCGGTCACCTTGCTCAAGTATTGAATACTAAAGATAAACTAAAACTACATAAAATCCTTTACAAGTTTTCAAAAGAGTTTAATGACTCAAATCTGCTCATATTTCATGAAGAAACATGCACAGAAGTTTACAATTGCCAAAACACCGACGAAAAATTCAATGTATTTATCACAATATTCCTAAAACATTACAAATCTAGCTTTCCCATAAAACGCAAGTTAATTAACTCAAAGAAATACAATAGATGGATCACCCAAGGGATAAGGATTTCTTCAAAAAACAAACGCCGTCTATATTATCTTTCAAAACCAACAACACGTTATATAACCAACAACACGAATTCCAGAATTATTTTCGTAAATATAAGACTATTCTTCGAAACGTAGCCTATGCAGCTAAAGTAATGGAAAACGACAGGCATATACTAAAATCGAACAACCGGATGAAAGCCATGTGGAATATTGCTAAAAATTAAGTGAACGTCAACTTCTGAAAACCGTGAAGAAAATGTTTCTTTACTAAACGATGGCAAAATCGTAACAAATCCTCAGGACATCGCAAATTTGTTTAATACTCACTTCTCAGATGTTGGTCAAATAACGAACTCAATATATCCAAATCAATGTCCTCCAATTATATCCACCCACGTACTCAATTCTATGTTCACTTCCGAAACTAACGCCAGTGAAGTCACGAGAATCATCAGCTCATTAAAAAACAAATTATCAACAGGCGGAGATGATATACCTGAGTTTATTGTTAAATTTTAGTCCCACGTTATACTAAATCCACTCATAAATATTTTTAATAGTTCTATATCGGAGGGATATGTTTCCTAACATATTTAAGAGAGCTAAACTAAAACCTTTACACGAAAAAGGAAACAAACATAATATTGGAAATTACCGACCAATATCTCTGTTACCCACTTTCCCAAAAATCCTACAAAAACTGTTGTAAATCGTCTTTTAGATCCTTTATAAAAAATAACATTCTCTGTCGATCAACACGGTTTTCAAAAATCCTTTTCCACTACAAGCGTCATATTTTATTTCTTAAACCGTGTGTCCACTTCTCCTGACAGTGGAGAAAATCCTCAAGGAGTTTTTCTTGATTTATCCAAAGCATACGATGTCATCGATCACGAAATTCTCCTTTCAAAATTACAATCTTTTGGCATTCGTGGACTTCCACATCAGTGGCTAACTTCTAATTTAAAAGACAGATATCAGCAGGTCGAAATACCCTATACTAATAATAAAGTACTTCAGCGTTGTCTGTCAGAAACAAAGCAACTTAATTGTGGAGTACCCCATGGTTCTCGGTCCTATACTCTTTTTCTTGTATGTGGACGACATAACATCCTCCAAATCAGATTGCAAAATGGTTCTTTTTGTTGACGACACTAATTTACTATGTAAACACGCCAACGCCCAAAACGTTTTGTCTAACCTTTCGGATTGGTTTAATGCAAATCGTCTCATTGTAAACACTAACAAAACAGTATATATGTCATTTCACAATAGTAATACAAAATCTTTACCCCAGGATTCCCTTCCTTTAAACGGAACACAATTATAAACTGTTACGAATACAAAATTTTTAGTTCTCCATATTCAAGACAACCTCAAATGGAATTGTCAGGTTCACAATCTTAATTCCCAATTAAGGAAATTGTGCTATGCATTCCAAATCTTCGTTAACGTAGTTATACCACATATTTTCAGTTGAGTATATTTTGCAAACGTTTACTCGCATTTAAGTTACGACATTACCTTCTGATGCGATTCCGGTCAGAGCATTCAAACTTTAAGAATTCAGAAGATGATAGTTCAGATAGTTTGAAAATTTCACCGCCGAAACTCTTGTAAACCTCTATTCAAGTAATTAAATATCTTAACACTTTCTGCATTTATATTTATGAAACGATCGTGTTTGTTTGTGTACGAAAGTCTCATTCACGAACACAATACTCGCAATAGTAATAATATTCATCGCCCTAGAGTGTCAATCACCCTTTGTCAAAAAGGACCATATCATTCGGGAATCGTTCTATATAATTCCCTCCCCAAAAGTATAGAAGATATTATGACATTGAATCTCTTCAAATACGCGGTTTAAAACTATCTCCTGCACCAGTGCTTCTACAAAGTAAAAGAATTTATTGATTTTAATAAAAGTTAAAGCCATCTTGTACTTTATCACGCCATTGCTATAGTACTTTTAAAATAACTTATAACAATTTCAAAAACATTTTTCTTGGAGGATTGTGTTGTGTCTTATGATTCATATTAATTTAGTTTTATGTGTACTCAACTTTGGTGCAGTTATATACATTAATTCTGTAGCCCCATTCTGGCTCGAGTTTTTCTCTAGTTTTCCTTCGGATAGAGGCAAATTTCTTATACAAGTTCTAAAGGTTTTTGTTTGGGGGCGCGTTTATTGAAACAAGAAATCGTGAATTTAGTGTTATTTCAATTCTTATGATTTGCAAACACTATACTCAGAATAATCTATAGTTCGATAATAATTTGTACGTGTAAATTTTTTGCGTTAAATTACAAACATATTGACATTCTATTAGTATTATAACTCGCAGCTAACTTTTTATCTTATCTAGGAGTTTTTGCTGAAATTTTTGAATCCGCCTCTGCGTTAGGACCCTTGATCGGAATTGATGGCAATGTCCCTTGCTTGCTTTCGGAGAATAAATTAGTTTATTGTTCTCCACGTGGTCATGTGCAGTTTTTTACCTGCTTTGACAATGAATATATTATTATCTTTTTGAATTATAAATATTATAATCGTTGCAACCCGAATATATGGTTGAATACTGAATACTCCCTTTCTCTTTCCAAAAGTTATGCACAAGTTTATGACCAAGAGGAGATTAATATCCGAGAATTAGCCACATGAAACTGAACTGGCGATAAATTTTATCAACTCCTGAAAATGATTTTTAATGAAATATTCTTTCAAAACTTCACAGCACTTCAGGACGTCTGAGAGATTCAGTGATCAGATATTATTCGAAAACTACAATGATTTCAAAAAGTAAAAATACGAGATCACAAATTATTCTTGAATTAACAAGCGCGTTAAAGCAAAACTTAAAAAAAAATCTTGTTAGAATAAACTATACTGTCATTTTGATGAAAGAACTTCGAACTCTAACCCTATACATACAGCGCTGTTCTGACTGACTGACTGACTGACTGATTGACTCATTCAACAACGCGAAGCCTAAACTACTGAAGCNAGAGCCTAAACTACTGAAGCGAGAAATATGGAATTTGAACAGATATGCCTTCTAACGTACTAAGATCCACTACCACCCATTAAGAAAGAATTTTTTGAACTGTAATTTTTAAAATGGTCAAATGGGGTAAAATGCGAATTTTCGAATTTCTGCCACTTAAATTATATTTCACGCCCTAATCAAGATATCATCTTATTTTTACTTGGATAAATTGTAAATTTGAGTACCTAGAAATGTTTTTTGAGTTTTTGAGTTTTTCGATAATTCATTTCTTGACATCTGCGAATGGGCAGAAAAGTTTTCCTCGTTCATGCTAACAACATTGTATATTATTTCCACTGTTCCATGAACTATCAACTTGATATTATCAACTTGAGTTTTGCATATTAATGTTGAGAAATTGAGAAAGAAATTGAGAAAGAAAGAAATGTTGAGAATTGAGTTGAGAAATATCAACTTGAGTTTTGCATATTAATGTTGCTCAATTAAATTCATGAGACAAATTTCTGTACTTTTAGCTATTTTGCTTCATAATTAGTGACAAGCAGTGAAAATATTCCGTGCTGTGTCCTGAACGGGGGGCACAATAACAATTTTCTGTCCGTGTTGATTGACTATAGAAACATGGAACTAAGTATGCTGCATTTGTTTGTAGAGACACAATAAAAAATAATTTTCAGAGTTCAAACTGAAAAAGCGTTATTTACTACGAAATGTGGGTTCCGTATTTTCGCCATTTGCACTACACCTCATCAACTAATTGGGTAATCATCTCCGTTCTGGCAAGGAAATGTTGTTACTTCGTACATCTAGAATAGGGTTTTCGGATTTTTGATAATTTTCAATTCTTTGTGGGTGTTTAGAGGGCAGAACGGTTTTTGCAAGTTTGTAGTTTGCGCTGACATGGTATACTATTTTCTCCATATTTCAGGAATTAACCGAGAAATCTCCGTTTCTGTGTGTGAGGATTGGAAAATCAAACATCTAAAAACACTTAATTGGAATTTTCGACATTTTTTAATGAATGAAAAGGATTGGAAGTGTCTGGTTCCTTGTCCTTTATGTTTGACACATATATCAAGGCATAGGAAAGATAGGAACTTGAAATTAAGATCAGATTTTGTTTGTTTTGAAGAAACTCATTACGAAAGCATTTTCGAATTTCTAATTTTAAAGAGGTAAATTAGAGTAAAATTTGTTTCTTTCTCATTTTTACAAAATATTACGAACTACTTAAGATAGTTCTTAATTGTAAATGTGCAATTTAAAATGACACTAAATTACAACGAAATTTCAACTGCATCATAACAACAACTACCGCGAGAATACGGGTAGGGTCGGATAGTATAAGTGGCGTTACACAGGCTAACTGAATGACTTCAATTTGTCAATGAAATTTCGTTTAATTTTACAATTAATATAAAATGTCCTTAAATTTTATACCCGGAAATAGGTTTCTGTGGTTTTAAATATTCGAATTTTTATGGATTTTAAGGAGTAGATCTTCGGAAATTTTTCGTTAGCAAAAATGACATGTCATATTACTTTCACTAAACTTGACGAAGTAATTGCGGTATCATCTCGGTTTTTTGTCGGTAAAGATTATTAAACCAAATAACAAAAAATCAATTTCCGTTATTTTCAAAATCTAAAGTTTTTAAAAGCTGAAAGGGTGTGAAGATATATGGTGTATTGTCCAAAATGACAGATTTATTCATGAAAGCAGGGACATAAATATTGAAGTTAGGAACTTGATCTATGACGAGATGTCTCACGGGACTCAATAAAATAGTGAAATCCTGGCTTCAAAACGAGCATTTACGAAATATGTCATAAAGTGTTATTTCCAACTTCCGCAAAATATCACGAAATATTCAAGGTATCATCATGATTTTTTTACACAAGCGTGCTTCTTTCATCTATAATAAAAAAATAAGAGTAAACTCTACCACTACAACAAAACTCCTAGTGTACGTATATTTAGATAATTTACTTGAGAACCGTTAAAACGATTTTCATGAATTTTACTGAGAATATGTATTTGGGGATGAAAAAGCGAACAAACATGCGCGTAGGATCGTTTTATATACTTTTAAATACAAGAAAAAGTTTACACTATGGATTCCAAACATTCAAAACTGCTACTAAACTATACCCGGCGAGTATTTATGTTAGTCCACAAGAGTTTATTTCTCCAGTTTGCAACTTAATTTTGGTGCAATAATTATGAAATATATGGTAGAGTATAATCTTACATTCAAAAAAGATAAATTTCAGTTAAAAATATTACGCTAATATTCTAATAAAAATAAGCTTATATAGATTGTAAGATATATTGGTAACACTTTACTTCCTTAAAATGACATCTTGCTCTAGGAGTAACGCGCTCGACAAGCAATCATGAAATCAATGCATAGAATTCCACGATGGTGTTTGTTTTATTCATTGTGGTTAAAATGACGTTGCGATAACTTCGTTGATAAATTGTTTAAGCATTTATAACTAAAAAAAAATGATTTTACTTCTACGTTCACTTCTTAAATATAAAATACAGGAACAAAAACGAAAATGAAATGCAATTGAACTCTGTGTAATAGTATCGCAATGAAAAGGAATTATCACTTCATGCATTATAATAAAACTATAATTTTAGACGAAAAAGCAAATTTTAAAACATATTTATCATGTTCTGTTGTTATGTTAATATTATTTCTTATTCTATTGGTAAGTTGCTATGTTTAATATTTGTTTACCTGACCATGACCTCAAATAGGGTTGAAACGTTGAGTTCAATGAAAAGTTCACAATAAATATTGAGAGTAGTTCAACTAAAATCACAATACAATATGTTTAACCACGATGTATATTGTGAAGAACGTTTATCGGTACAAAATTCTACAAGGTTTCCTCCATCGGGTGGATTTGTCAGTTTTTTCTGTATATCCATCGGTCCCGGAGATATAGATGAGGATACTCCAGCCTAAGACTTAAGTTGGAGGATCCAATGTTTCCCGGAAACGGCAAGAGCGACAATATTTTTCCTTGAGCAACAAATTAATAAAAAATGAAGTAGGTTCGAACTTGGCGCTACAAAATGGATACTTCAGCTTAATAGACATGGATTTGCGATTTTCTCTTTATTGGGAAAAGGGGAAGGGGAGAGTCTTATCCCAAGCCAGAAAAGTGGATTTCTTAACAACGTAGAGTCAGGAATTACGTAAAACGTATATACTGTTGTGTTGAACCCACCATTGAGCCTTCGATGTGTAATGCAAGGTCCACAATTACAGATTCCCTTCTTATAAAATGTTATTTCCAACTTCCGCAAAATGAAATATTTTAGTCCGAGGGGAAAGATAAGCAATTTCCGGATTTAAATTAAAAATTAACAGGCCGAAGCGAAAGATAAACGATGTAAATTAATTTTGCGGGGATACATATTACGCTGGTGCTTACAGGAAGTGTTTCGGTTATATTAGGGAAAGAGTAAAATAAGGTACTCACAGTAAGATTTATGTAACTATTTGGAGGAAATTAACTCATGAGAACGAAAATTAGCTTGAGAGAACAAAAATTGGTTTTCGACGCGGAAGAGCCAAAAAAGATGCCCTTTCAAATCTGATGAGACGCAACAAGCAACAGAGAGGGGAAATACGGGATTTGTTCATTGTTATATTTCAAATCTTTTTTAGTACGAAGTCGGAAGTTATAATAAAAAGGCAGTCGGTGACATCTGTGGCGGTGTATTTGTGCAAATACGTTGGCATTATATCAGAAGAAGAAAATGTGTGTTTTGAAATTGAAGATAGTGAAGGTAATACGAGCATCCTTAGGTTGTCCACAAGGGTCTAACATCGACACCCTTTCTTTGGAATTAGAGAATTTCTTAGACATGTTTATGAGAGAAAAGGTGCAACATATTACTTATACAAATTGACTGGGGCTGATAGTTAAAGTAAATAGAAGGGAAACAGAGGAAAAGGGTGGTACGAAAGGAAAAATCTGTTACACATATGAAACAGCTATAATACTAAAGATATGATTGAAGAAGACGAGGGCCACGTGGTTTGGGTTGGTTTAAGGACAAATAGGAGAGGTCCCATGATACGTGACGAGGAAAACTGGAGAAGGAATTAAAATTCCCTAGTGTAATTGGTGATAGTATATTACTTTTTTCTTTTGGGGCGACTCGATGTGTGGTGCAATCTTCTTCTACCTCTGGTGGTGCTGGTTCAAAAACCCTGCGTGATCCAAAAATAATTTGTGGTGGAAGAAGCGGGTTCAGGCCGGTTTTTCAGGAATACTCCCATTTCCTCTGCCTTACATTCCACCACAGGATTCACTCATCATCATGCATCCTTCACTTGCATCATTTCCTCGCGTAACCTCGTTCTCCCGCGTTGCCACCTGGGTTCCATAAAGCCACTGATGGGGCGCCTGGGGAAAACGGAGATGCACGACTGCCTTGAGCAGTTTCCCCATCACAAATGCTGAATGAATGAATCAACTGTTTAGTTACCATTTAAGGAATAAAATTATAAATCTAATTACGGTTCACATGTTTATACTCAATTGGTCTACATTATTACAAGTGAATTCCATGGAATGTCTGTGACATGAAAATCGGAAAAAGTAATCTATGAAATTATTGGAAGTTTCATAGGATTTTACTTAAGAGTTACTGCAACTACATTGCAAAGTATGGTTAATTTTGATGCATTACAAAAGCTTATCAGAAAATTTTAATTGTTTATGATCAGTAGATGTGAATCTTCAATGCATGACTGTTGTCTATGAAGTTTATTAATGAGTCCGCCAGAATTCAGTTGCATTACGTGAGGCGGACAATACACTAAACATATAATGTAAGTGACCGAAAGATAGAAGCAAAAATATATGAAATCTTAGAATAACACTATTTTCAAGTACATAACCTCAAAGTGAAATGAAAACCAAAGAAATCAGGCCTTAACTAAACGCTTTGTTTATTATATTAAGCTTTCTGTATAAAGTGAATTTTCCTTCCGTCCGGATTTTAAAATATTTTGTAATTACGAACATATAAACTTACAATAATGAAAACTGTATGTATTTTTGTATATTTTCTTTGTGGTATTTAATTTTGGAAATCCACAAAAGTTATAATTCCATACCATGAAAATACAGAAATATGGTTTGGTTTGAGGGATATTTTGCTACAACGTTGATACGGAAATGAAAAATTGATGAGGCAGATCTCAGAAGTAAATTAAAGAAGTAAAAAAAGAAGAGAAAACAATACTGACATAAAGTAAAAAAATGAATGACTCCACCTGCTGCCGCGTTGACTTCCTGTCCAGAACATTCCTTCGCGGGGCGCCTCCTGTCGGTTGCGAAGCACCTCCGGAAATAGCAACTCCCCCCCACCCCCAAGGATCAAAGAACTTCAGTGATGGAACTGGAATATACGAAATGCACTCGCCGCTTAGGCGAAGCTAGTTCGGTGTTGATTTCGTTCTAAGGTACACATATACACAAAACACATAGTAGTATCTCTATCAGAGAACAAGTTCACTGAGGACGATTTTTTCCTCTTCTTTATAGATTACAGACACTGCTTTATCCATCAATGTTTTAGTGTAAATTTTGTCGCGGCTCCGACTTTTAGGGGTATATTATCATGAAAACTATAATAACTACAACAATAAAAAATAAAATCTACAACTATTTATTTTAAATGTTTATACTGAATACTAAAATGAGAAAAATATGTTTTCTGATATCTTAAATGTTAATAAAATTTGGAAAGAGAATTAAAACAAAACATGTTGAGCGCGAAATATATGAAATATTTAGATATACATGGATATATTCAATCCACGTTATTATACATCACGAAAATCACTGAAATGAAAACGACAGTGCTCACGAAATTCTTCATAAATAAACTGTTAAAATATTTGTTTGAAGATCTGCGTATTCTAATATGTTTCGATAAACAAGGTAAAGCATTTATTTCTCGAATAAAATTATCAGTAAATTATCCACACTATTATACCTATAATAAATGTGAAAGGGCTCTTATCTACTGGGATTCGGGAAATAACGGTGTCACGCAGAAATTCCACAGTCAAAAAATCCCGCAGCGCAGAAACCCCACACGTCGGGTAGCAGGATTATGCCGACCATTCCGGGTTATCTCCGGTGAAGAGGGGACAGAGAAGAGTAATCCATTGCACTTTCATTTCCTTTAAGGTAAGCCATAGAAATTGATGGAATGGTCCCTCCCTTGCTCCCAAAGTGTAAATTAGTTTATTGTCCTCCACGTGGACGTGGGTCATTTATAACTGCTTTTTTGACAATAATTTTTTTTGAAAAAAATATTTAGAGCGCTATAAAAATACTTCCACCGCACATTCAAATTGGAAAGAAAACACTGCTCTCGTCTCACAAAACCCTCTTTATGAGTAGAGATACGGAGAAAATAACTATATTTACAGAAAAACATTTACTCAAATGACATATCATTAATTGTCACACTATTGTATTTGAACAATGATAGGAATTTCATAAGATTAAGCTGGGTAAACGGTTTCCGCGTCCAGAATCCATTGCATCACAGATGCATGGGAAGCGACTGCGAGATAGGCGACACGGCGGTTTCCTGATATCCAAGATACACAAACTTTTACAATTTCGGGGGAGTCACATTCCAATATGCTACTGAGCCACTAATAAAACTAATCTATAATAAAATAACCGTTTTTTAAATTATCGATACTGTTTTAGGCCAAAAAACATTTACTCCTGCAAAGTCAACTTTTGACCAAATTTCTTATATTCATCTGGATAAAATATGAATTACTACTTCTTTCATTTTATAATCACTACAAGCAAGAAGTTTGAATGTAATTAACATTCTGTATGATAATATGAACGTTTACCATTATTGAACCAGACTATTTTATTTACCTGGATAATATGGAAGACAGTGTCTTCCCCTACCTGCTAGTTATAGACAAGATTCACTCGTCTTGAAATTGAATGTTAATAATGGTAACGGGACTTAAAAAGATTTATGAATAGTATATGAAAGTATATGATGGAGAATTACGTAACTCAAGCACAACTGTCAACGTACACAGTTTATTACTTACTGTAATTTTCAGTGTATATGTATATGATAATGTTTCTTCTATAAATTACTGTCACTCTTCTCGATAACCAGATCGTTACCATCCTATCACACCATCAACATTTGTTCACATCAACTTTTGAAGAAAAGTTCATCCCAATATCGCGTTTTCCCAATTCTCTAACCTAAATCATAGTTATGTGATAGAGCGGTCCTCCTAGGCTGATCCTCATCGCACCATTTTCATTGTGCATTTCTTAACATTGAAAGGAATGAGAACAAACCATTTTACGTTATCGTAAAATTGATGGTCGAGAAACCGGGTTCAAAAGAAGAAATAAAATGAAAAAATCCTAAAATTGTATACCTTGGTTCATAATTGGAAAATTTTCATAAACCTCAGCACATTATGCCAATAAGATGCAGGTCTCAAGATGCGACGTCCGAATGCCACTGTTAAAACTTCATTCACGAATTCATTTTTGATATTATGTAAGGTAATTCACCAGTACTGTTTCCAATATTTTAAGGATTAATTATACTCGTCAGCCATAAGTGTACATTTTGTCTTTCACAGCACGTCATAGTCATCCAGATATTCATTCTTATAATATTTATTTAACTGCAAAGGGGTATATCTTACCCGGTAGTAGAATATAAAGAAATACAAAAAATATACAAAAATTTATTACAGAGAACTGAAATCAAAAATTGTTAAAAAATTATTAAACCAATATTACAATATTAGATATAAAAACACGTGACCATGGAAATACTAAAAAATATTATCTATTTTTAATCATTACTTTTTGCACATCTTCCGGCTGCTGACCCGAACGCTCGGTTTACCCTTTGAGTGCACTTCACTTCACTTCACTTCACTTCACTCACATTCTTCACACTACTATCATCGCATCTCTATCAACCTTGTAAATCATCGCCTTGAGTACAGTCGTATAATCTTATCTCCCTCTCTTCGATAGGACGCGTGTTTCACTTCGTTTCCAGCGCTGTGCATCCGTCTCCTGAATCAATTCTGAATCCGGAGTGGTTCAGTTTTTGGAATTGTTCCTCTCATACTATTTCCATTCGCATATTCCAAGTCATGTTTCGTTGCTTCGAGAACTTNCTTCCTCTCATACTAATTCCATTCGCATATTCCAAGTCATGTTTCGTTGCTTCGAGAACTTTAACTCATGAAAAAAAAAATCATGAACGGAAACGCACTGGGTTTATTAGTGTTTATTGTATATTAGTCGCAGTGAATTACTTTGATGCCCTAAACGTGGTCTTAGGCAGTCCGTAACAGCTCTCTTGGCCATAAAGTTATTTCTTTATTTATTGTCAGTCTAATTGGCTTGATGTTGGTATAGCGCTTGCGCATAGTGGAGCCAACACTTTTGCTTAGCCATCGTCTATAAGAATAATGATATTTGTACCTCGAGTTAGGTTGGCAGGACTTGCTGAAAATCTAAATCGATTCAATTCGCTTGCCCTTGTGGCGCTAATCTGTTCTTCTTGCATTGAGCGTGTGGAACGAATATTACCTTGTGTCTTTGTTTGTTGTGTTATTGATTTTACGACAAATAGTGGCTGTAAATACTAATAATATTTATTTAGATATAACATGAATTCGCAGAAGTTGGCACTGAGTGTTAGCAGCCATATTGCATAATTTTCGGTAAAGTTACGTGAGATTGAGTATAGCAAGCGCTCAAGAGGGTGAAAAGAGGAGAAGGGATTGGTGGTTCGGGGGAGGGGAGGGGTGGGTAGAGAGAGGCCTTCCAGCACTGAGTCAGCAGCGAGGCCACGCGGACGAGGCGCGACGCAGCCGCTAAATTTGGCTCTGGACGCCCGCCCGCCTCGCGGGATTGGGTTACGCGTCTCGGCTCCATCTTGCGCGCACCGCATGCCTCGGCGCTCACCACCGCCACCGGCTCCCTCTCTCGGCGATCATTCAAATTACACGCCACTCATGTTCACGTTTTGGAGCAGAATATCAATGCGTATAGACTGGATATTATGTAAGGGGAAAACATCAGGGGGTGATACAGGTAAAAAAAGGGGAGGATACGATAAAGGGTGTTGAGTATTGAAGTCAAAAAATTAAACATTATTGATACTACCAACGTTCCGGACTTTTATTTGTCCTTCCTGAGGACTACACACAACAAGGTCTACAATTACACCACTGCCAACCAACACTTTAACCATTAGCTTCCTACATATTACAACTAATAACACATATATACAAACATAACACCCGCCTGTATATAATCACACCAACAATAACACAGTTACATCTTCATACATAACTCATCCATACAAATTATCACTCGGCGTAAAACATAACTATGTACACACAATATCACTCAACGTCCATCAACTCATCCCAACATCAACTGACATAACACGCAAACCAGAACTTATCAGGTAAACTTTCCAACTATGACATCACCCAGTGCGTCATATTATCAAAACCACGCCACGTCAAACCCCATCCTTCTCGTATTGCAAAAACATCGGCCACTCACCACAAACCGAGTCCAAATAGTAACGAATAGCAACCAATAGTTCAAACACTCGACAACCTATATCGTATATGATGAACGGGTTCCACAAAAATTCGAAACTGAGTAAAAACAAAAAAAGATCCTATCAATATACGTCCGGAGATAGTATAGCGATACGAGTATAGTAATACGAGATAGACAGTAGCAGTATATGGTTTTAACTTATTAATTTGAACTATTTAGCGTATTGCCAACTTAGATCCCCTAGATCTTTAATGTTGAGGACAACTGAAAAGTGTATGCTGAATTAGTTGCTGGGGTGTACACCCTTGAACAGCTGAGTCCGTATATTATGTGAGTCTAATCAGCCACAGCATGGATCACTCGAAAGGGGCAGCCAATGATGCACCGTGTGAACGCTTGCTGTGCATTCATGGTGAACATTTTAAACATATTTTGTAACATAGAAGTAATAAATACCATGTAATAAGTGATGTGATGTACTAATACTAACCATCTGACAAAGATACCCCCCTAGAAGCTTTTCCCCTTAATTCATATGAATTCTGTATATGAGACGGTGAAAGGGATAGTGGTGTAACACTGCCATTTTTGGAAACGAAGAGTTTTACTATAAACGCTGTAAAATCAATAATAAAATACGATAAAACTGATTTGTAGTGAGTAAACTTAACTTGTGTTAAATTATGTAGATTTAAAAACTATTTTAAGGATGTGATTTTCCATAATGCTATTTACTTCCCCCCAAACCAGTCAAGAACTATTCCTCACCCCTGCTAAAAAAAAACAACTTTGGAATGCCCTTGAATGTTGTTTCTCGGGTAAGTTGGATATTATGATAAAGAACATAATAGTAATACTAGCTAGATCCAACCAAATAATTTGCACTCATAATAAAAAATATATTAGGAGATTTTAAACACAGCAAATTGCTGTGACATCCAGAAAATTGTTTGACAAAATCCGCTAACCTTTGTTGAATAATAAAATCTCCGCAAGCAACGCACTGCGATTGAAGTACCCTCACGAACATAAAATAATACGAAATTAACTGATGAATTCAAAAATTTGTGTTAGTGTTCGTTTCTATATACTTCCTCTCTTCCAATACTTCAGCGCAGTTGACAGTACTACCAGTCAGACCATTACCGAACCAAGAACAATCCGAAATTAAATTGTATTTTAAAGAAAGTTAACAAAAGAAATAGTATTCAATTAATAAGNCCAAAATTAAATTGTATTTTAAAGAAAGTTAACAAAAGAAATAGTATTCAATTAATAAGTAATTTAAGGTTATATCTCATGTCCAGAAATAAAGTAGGGTGGTTTGAGTCAAGGACTACTCCCCACACCCCCACATATTACAGTTTAAGAATACAACACACTCTTAAGTTGCGTCAAAAAATAAGGTGCTGGCAGTTTTATTATACTGATTGCTTTCAAATAATTATATTTATACGACGTATAATGTTAATAAGACACTGACAATCACTCTTACTTTAGAATAAAATTATCATTTCGAATATGGATTCAATTGCAGTTGAAATAAAATTCCAGGATGAATAATACGCATTCTACATTCTCTTCTAAGAAATTATTTCTGCAAAATAACGAAATTAAAACATATTTATAATGATGATACAGATTTCTCCAAAGCAAAAAATTTTAATATTCATAGTGACTTAATCGTTGTTTTTGGAAATGTGAGGAGAACCAAAATATTTTCGATTTTTACAATCGTAATAATGTATTATCTTGTTTCAGTGGCAACAGATATGAAGAGCAACCTGGTACGAACCGAACTGAACAGCAATCCCGTCAAGACAAACGAGCAACACATCTGTGGAGGGAATATTGCGAATATACTTCCATTCCAGGCATCAGATACCTCTCTGGAGACAGACCAACCGTCGAAAAGTAAGACTTCAGTTTTTGACAACTGCACATCATAAAACAAGTAACCTTTTTGGACGGGAAGTCATAATACCGGGTGGTTACACTTAGATCTACGTCGAGTCTGTTCTTGTGGACGTATTTCGTTGAAACGTGGTAAATACGTTAAATGAACCATGGGGAAAAGAATGTACAATTAAAAAACAAAACTAGTCCAAATTTCGACCACCAGGTGAGAAGGAGGCACATAAAAGACAAATTGGAAACACAAAACTTTAATACTTACACATTTGTTCCATAAGCATTCCATTTGCGTCAATCATATATCTTACATGTACCTCCTCTTCACCCGTGATCGAAATTTGAATTATTTTTTCCCCAATGGTCCATGTAATATATTTACCCAGTTTCAACGAAATACGCCCAACAGAACGGGCTCTAATTAGCTCTAAACAGGGTAACTTTAATTACAACCACCCGGTACATAGGTGGCTATGAAAAATCATTTTTACCTTGTTTTGTGAGGTAGGGTGGGTAGAAGATCCGCATTTTCCAGTTTTTCACTCACCTGAGGCTTGAAAATTTACGAGAGCTTTAATGAATCAGTAATTCGATAAAGTAAATTCCCTTCCATTATACACACAATATAATAAAACTGTCATATCTCTCTATGTTTTCGAATTTTCCCAAACATGTTTCTCCAGACTACGTCCTTATTACATGAGCATTTGCTCGACTAGTGAAAGAAAAATGATTTTCATAACAACAGAAAACGTTTATGTGCACAGCAACGACATTGAATACAAAACTATCACAATTAAATCTCATTATGTGGGGTAGTAACAGATGTAATACGATAGTGAATAATGAGAGTAAGAAAGGAAATTTTCCACGAAGAGTTATTCAATATTTCTATATGTTGTATAGTGTCGTGAATTATGAAACGTTATAATATTTGTTCTACAGGAGGTAAGGTAATCCCTATATTGATTACCCTATACATAATGACTATATTTTATCTCTATTCTCTATATTTTGCATTTGTTGTCGGCACGTTTCCAGAACGACGTGTCAGAAATGTCGATCTACTTTCACAGGGTTTCAGTTCAAGTGACGAGAACGTATGCAATAATCAAGGGTTAAATCTGCTGTCTGGTGCATTTCATGTACCTTAGTCGAATGAAGGGATCTAGGACAGGATACACAATAGAAATTTTTGTAACAAGGTCTCATGCCTGTGTTGCTTTGACAATTCAATAATATTTTCGATTTTTCGTTTTCAGACTTTTATGGGCGACCGGGTTACTGTTGGCACTCATGATATCCATCTATCTAGTTTTCCAAGAGTGGCAACGCCGATGTTCCAGTCCAGTGCTCCTAGCGATGGCGAAATCTCAGCAAGCAGTTTGGGAAGTCCCCTTCCCGGCTGTTACTATTTGCCCTCTTCAGAAGGTGATAAATTCTAACGATTCCAGGTAAATAAGATGTTTCTTATAGCAAAAAAAGATCAACTCACGAGAAGATGGAACAGGCAAACAGCTTCATTTATCTACAATGAAGGAAAGATACTGCAACTACTTTGAGGTCATGTGGGGTTTCATAAGATAAAAACAACATTTGCTACAAAAATTGATATAATGTGGCGGGTGCTGGACTAAAATAGTGTAAGAATATTGCCTGGGAGCGTCCCAACTTCCATAAGTTGTGGTTTCGGAAATGTTAAAGGAAATCCATTGTGTTAGTTATACTATACCAGTTTACTAGTATCTTTCGCACATATTTTCTATACACAAATGCACAAGTTATTTGCTGCGATCGTGTAATTTCCTCCAAAGCATTGTGTGAAGAAAAATCCCGTTTTCTCTTTTTTATTTTTCAGAGAGGAGATACAATGCACCTATGACTTGCTGTGCGAAAGAAATGTGTCGTGCAACGTGAACCAAGTCGTTGAGTTTGTAAACAAAGTAAGTAATCATTATATCGCGCATGGGTCTTCTCAGATATAACGATTCTAAAATATTATAAATTATTTCATTGAAAATACAGAAAAGTAGGTATTACTTGGAGACATTTAGCATTTCATAATTCTTCGAAAATATCTCATTTTTCTTTTTGAAAAATACTTGTAATGTGACGCGTGATGAGTATTTCATGAATAGGGAATAATTTTGTTATGCGTCGACGAAAACGTCACAAACGGTGGGATATCAACCGTGACAAGATATGATGACATCGAGCACTGGCGTTGCCAATAGGGGTTACTTTGAGAGAATTATATGCTCACTTATGAGAAAGACACATCCCAGTATGATGATGAGGGAAATATGACTTGGACAAAATAAAACAGACCCGGAAAATATTTATAAGACTGACCTTTTGTTAATGAACAGGAGAACTGACTATCACAGAAAATGTTGGAAATTGCCACCGTTGATGTAGATGCAGCGATTTATCAGATTGTGAGACACGCGTAGCAGCTTTGTTTGAGGGATAGCAGCTTTAGCGTTTTCAATGTTGTGCTGTAGCTCTTCCAGTGTGTGAGGATTATTTGAGTACACCTGGTAAAAAAAAAATCACAGGGAGAGAGATCAGGTAATCGAGTTGGTCAGGAGATGTTACTGTCTCTGCTGATTGCCCTCTTCTCACCGAACACCTCATGCACACGTGACAAGGTTCTCAAGGCGGAGTGTGATGTTACTCCGTCTTGCTGAAAATATCCATGCAGTCATTCATCTTCTCCTGTTCATTTAACGAGGATCAATTTCCAGTCAGGGAATTGAAATTCTTTTCCGGGTCATTTTTATTTTGCCCATCCGGTAAAAGAGGACCAGATCAGAAGAAAGGAACTCCCTTGCGCGTCCGAGTGTTCAGTTTCTCCTGTAACTGTAAGTGAACAGTAACTCAATAGCACTTGATGATCGCTACTTAAGGATTCTTCCCTCGTAGTCACGTTCTCATCGATTAGATTGATGACGATTATTAACAACCACTATCGATTATATCATGTAATAATGTGTTAACCAAAAACTACTTCCATGCTCACGTTGGATGATGGATTATTATCCATCCATTTACTCAATTCACTTTTATTTCATGAAATTATAATTAAAATCATTAACAAACCCTTGTTTACAGAGAGGACTTGACACAAAAGAGCTTCTACTAAAGGGCGCAATATACCTCAATGAAGTAGAACAGACGATGAAACCCATTCTCATAAAGGAAGGGTTGTGTCAAACCTTTAATATGGTTCCAGGTTCAAAGCTGTTTGCAAAAAATACGTGAGTATTTGTTTTAGTACTCCATTATAATTCTAAAACTCATAACTTTAGATTTAAAACAAACTTGTGATACTCTATTAACTGTATCGATTTAGCGTATAGTGTATTTCCATGTTTTTTTTTAAAAAAACGGGTTTTTCGGTTATTGGATAATACGTTCAGGAAAGTATATTTCTGTACATCCGTCGTGATACATGATGAAGTGTAGTATGTTTATGAATAAAGAGACAAGAGGATGGCTTATTCAAATTGTGAACAACATTTCCTCCCTATCAGTGCATGAGTAGTGGGGAATGGGAGAGGGGGGATTTAATACCTGAAATCAATCTAAGAGGCATCGACATTTGGACTTGTTTTGACAAAATGAATAATCAATTTTTGCCGCCAGCTATCATTGTCTTGTAATACTCCTGTCAGATATCTTAACTTGCCACTTCTCCAATCCGATCAGGTAAATTATTTCTTTCCGATCATTAATTTTCGTCAGTCTTTCCTTCCACTTCTGAGGATGATTTTGCCACCTACCCCAAATTCTATTTCTCCTTTTTCCTTTTTGATGCTGGTTTTACTGAAGTTCATTAAGTTTTCGCTTGGTTTTCTAGTTCTCATCCTGGTTTTAACGGAGAATAACGTCGCACTTCCTGCTGTCAGCGGGAGGATATTATATAAACCCATTACTAACTCAAAATTCTAAACATTGGATTTTTCGAAGGTCGAGTTGGTGGTATTTGCTTGAAACACAGGTCGAACGGTTCGCAATGGATGGTTACCGCCCACCCACGACTGAAAATTTATTCGCCCACCCACGACATCACCGATCTTCTCCCCCAGCTTCGGAGGCTTCTTTATTTGGTCTTGACGGAAACATTTTCATGCGAAGGACGAGGGAAGGGAGACCGAGATAGTACAGCATTGTAAGATTGTCAAAACTTTGAACGCAGCAATAGTAATCCACGGTATACGCGTTGACTGGATATTTTCACTATCCCCAATTTTCTTCCATATCGTTTTTCCATTAATAAATAATAAATAAATATACTTTATTGTGAAAAAAGCAGTTGCAAACTGCGTATGACCACGTGGAGGATAATAAGCTAAGTTACTCTCCGGAAACAAACAACGGACCATCCCATCAACTCCGATCAAGGGCCCCAAGGGCAGTTAATATTTATATATATATATTTTTTTAATAAAACTTGTAGTTGTGCATTTATTATTCCACTATGAATCGTAGACGTAATGTGCGGTGAAATTTTGAAATTAATAATAACAAAAGTTTTAAATGACATTCCCGCCTATGGAATATCCGCCGCCACCCGGAGGAAAACCGGGCCAGGATGGGGCTACAGAGATAATGTATACGAGTGTTCCAAAGTTACGTACAATTAGAAGTACACTATAATAAATTTAAAGGATCAAAACAATATGCATGAAAACGGCGTGACAAAGTATATACTTGTTCTTCTAATACCTGGTCATTATTTTGTAAGTGAAGTCCGTATGTGTGTATGTTGTGATAGCTTTCATCGGAACCAGGGGTACTGGGACGTCGAATACCCTTTTTCCTGGGACGAGCACGATGGCTACACCATCGAAGACTTCAAGACGTCGTATCCGCGACGCACCAATCCAGGTCGTGAGGCCGGTATCCTCACCATTGCTAAATTGAATAAGGCGCAGGTGTACAACATATCCAGCATTCATTGTGTCCCTATGCAAGGTTTTGAGGTAAGAAATTTTGATCGTCCGGGCAAAATGGCTGACATGTGGTAGCGAGAAACTGAACTAACGTTTTCCGGGGAAGCTGGTCTTCGTGCTCTGTCCTTACATTACATCAGGGAAGTGGAGTTAGAGCTGTTTGGTCGATCGTATACGTAACTCGAATTAAGAAAGTGTTAAAGTCGAGGTGGATGTATGTACTGATTTCCCTGAAATCCAAATGTGAGAAATTTGTGGAGAAATGAATGCGAATGAGATGTGACTGAGAACATACTATCGTAATCCTTTCGCAGAATATCGAAATCTAATATCCCAACCCTTGACACAACTGATCTCTCTATCATAGGACAGGTGTTTTCGTCTATGATTTGGAATAGTTAGAATTGTTGTACTTTCTATATCTTTCCAATATACTTCGGACACTCGGGAATCACCGTCACTTTCGGCAAATGGCAGCTAACTGAACGAGGCAGGAGACCTAAGACCAAATTTCATCGGTATTCGCGCGACAGTGCTGTCACGCAAAGCGGTGGTCAGAATAAGACTGGCTGACATCCGGTTCCTTACGGATGTAATATCTTGTTATGATAAGATTAACCATTAGTTATTATTTAGTATAAACAAAAATAGCATGTCTACATACCAATACAATGATATCTCAATTTAAAAGTCGAATTCAGTAAAACTAGGGGGAATTCGATAAAGAACGTTTCGCTCAAAGTTTTCCATTACATGCTGCATTTTGAAATTTCACAGTGAACTTCAATAATACGAAAGCCACGCCATTTTGATCTTCAATAGTTTTCTCCCAATATTCATGAATATGTACCCAGTCAGGGTTACACACAAAATATTTTGACCTCCTTTCATTGGTTTTAAAAAAGAAATTTCAACAATTCTAGAAAAGGTTTCTACGTATGTGTTTTAAAAATGTGTTCATACGAAACCTATATGATATTGCAATTACTTCGAGGAACATCACATGCATTAATAAGTAAATGTCCTTGATGTCTTGTTCTGTGTAACTGGATGAATCAAATCACACAAATGATGTATAATACTTCAGAGCATTAAAAGAAGTGTCTACGATTTCCTATTACTTCATTTTTTACCATTTCCTTTCCGAGAAAACAGCATTTAAAAATTACATTTAAAAAATACGCTACCTGACTCGTATATTTGAAAACGATGTATCTTGATTTCTTAATTCCTTACACATGAAAGTCTGGTAATAATAACAATAATAATAAATTATTCAGGTTAATAAAATGATCTTACTACTTAAAAGTAAACATTCGTATGTTCGCACATACAGGTTAGATTCAATTCAATTGCGCGGGTTGACCTAATAGTAAAGATAAAGGATTATCCAAAAAATATATTTACCCCAATCAACTCTTTAAAACTGAAATTAGGGCTCTGATGACTCAGACTTCGGCGAAACTTAAAGAAAAAAACAACTGAAATTTCGAAAGATTATTTTTGTTAGTGAATCTTTTTGTTAGTTTCTGTTAGTGAATTCACACGCAATGTCCCATCAAAATTCAATGTTTCCATCTCTAATAGTTAGTTTAGCGGTGATGAATGTGTGAGTCAGTGGGTCACTCAAGACAACTCTTCTTATTTACACAGACGTCTACTGCGTCGCATAGGCAAATGTTCTTCTTGAAATGTTCAAACAAGACAAGACGATGAATAGTACACACAGAAACTCCAATTTAGAAAAACACTTACTATAAATAAATCAAGACACTGACATAAATAAAGAGGCACTTTCCAGCAGTGTAGCTCATTGGTATCACCTCTAAAAAAAATTGGAAAATGAATTTTCGTTGCGTCACGTAAATTCGTATTCTTAATTTTCTAAAACTAAATATATAACTCCTTCCACCTTCCTTCTCACAGCCAGTCAATTATTACACGGCGAACGTAATTATATTTTTTAATTACATCAAATTTATATCAATAACGCGTTTTGTTACCTAATAATTTATTCTTATTTTCCAGAAATAGTTTCTTGGGGATATTTTATAATATCAAAATCAAAACTTTAATAATTATGGTGTATTTTATTGATAGCATTGTGTTTTCACTAAACCGTTTAATGTTAATTTGATCAAATTTGTTTGTACTATTATATTAATTGAAACGACAAATTCTTTACAATCTCGTTATTTATTACCATTATATGTTTGGGTATGACACATAATTTAATATTCTCTTCATCTCAAACACCTAAATTTAACTTTCATTTTGGAAATGCAGATAATTTCTATGAGACACGAAATCTAAATGCTTCTGAGAATCCTATACAAAAAATTTTTAACTGTCAAAAAAGTAGTAGTAAACTGCATATGACAAGAGGAGAAACATAAAATTAATTTACTCTCCAAAAATGAGCAACGGGCGATTTTGGTCAATTGCGATCAAGGGTCCGAAGGCAGTAGTAGATTTAAAATTTTTAAAAATGTTATTTAAAAAATACATACTTTTGTTATTTCCAAAACAATTCGTGAATATTTCCAAAATAAATCTATTAATCATTTCTAAAATATATTGACTTGAAACACTGTTATAGGAGTAATTAGAAAATTCGTTCAACTTCTCCGCAGATCAAAGTCCACAGCCCTTTCGACATGCCCAACGGTGACGTGAGCGAATACATCACCGCGCCCAGCTACGTGCAGGTGTCCGTCAAAGTGCAACGCATGACGTCAGAAGACCTCCGCCATTACACTCCGGAGCAACGCCAGTGTTACTACCCGGACGAGATTAAACTGCACTTCTTTAAAGTGTACACGCGCAGCAACTGCGAACAAGAGTGTTTATCACGAATTGCGTTAAGTTGCTGCGGTTGCGTCGGTTTTCACATGCCACGTGAGTATCCATTGATTCAAAGAACAATAAAGTTAACACGAACGAATACTCCACACACACACACACACAGTTGACGAATGAAAAACATAACGAGAATTTAAATGTATGAACTTTATGTTACAATTAATGTCAAAATTCCACTACAGTGTTCTCTTGTAAAAATGGCTATTGGTGTCGTCATCTGTTATCACCAACCGGCCATTGGTGGCCATATGAAATGAATGGCCGTTAATGGCAACTTGAAATGAATGACCGCTTGGCGTTAACAGATGGCCACTCAATGGCCATTTATACAGGAGTTCAAAAAAAACTGCTTATTTCGGTTAATACGCGCAACATTGGTTTTGAATATTCACATACTATATTCCAAAAGACAGAGCTCGACTATAAAGACTTCGGTCAAGACGAAATTTGAAGTCCAACTATTATATTCGCGCAAAAACTTTTTCCAGATTCTACATTCTATGGATTGTTATGGCGTCTCATTTACGAGTAATGCTCTTTTCACAGCAATTTGAATCTCCACAATAGTACGAAATATATTCTTATAAATTGCAGTATAGACATTAAGTAATATTTTTAACGTAGAACATAAATTATGTACAAACTTACAAACACGATGTAGATGTGTTGTGAAAACGTTAATCTGTTCCTTTGAAACCTGGAAAAGCTTTGTAAGTTCATTTCACAAAGTGTCAATTTATTTAGAAGAGTATAATAAAGAGTGGACAAACATTGAGTGATTGTCCCTCACCACTTCAAGGAAACTAAAATGACACTAATTGTTTCAGGGATGGTGTCAACGCCCGTTTGCAGCAAAACAAAAGACTTTTATTGTCTAATGGACGCATTAGGTTAGTACGTAAATTAATCAATTCGATCACTCAGTGTTGGTAATTGTTCGATCATTATACTCGTAGCCATTTCGATATTAAAGTGCTTTATGAGATACAAAACGTTCTTTCATAAATACACAAATTACATTAAAATGTGGCTTGGATCTGCTTTCAGAAGCCCATGGCAGAAGTAAGTATTTTATGTTATAAGAATATTTTTGAACAACAAATTTTTCAATTAATAATATTATTGTTCTAAAATGTGATGTATTCTCTCATTGAATTATCAGCTCATGATTGCCAGTAACTGAATACTAATATTTTATATCAATAACACAAGGAGGCATGTACTTAATGTAACAGAAAAAAAAAATTATTTCTTATTTTAAATGATTTTAAACTTTCAGCTGGCTACCAAAAGCCGGTGTTGCACTAATTTCAATGTCTCAAAAATACATCAGCAATTAAATGCAATTAACGTGACCAAAATAATTGTTTTTGCCTTAGCTCATTAAAATCAATTAATTTTAATTGACTTAACATTCATGATTAATCAATTGATAATTTTGTGTTTATAATCTGAATTATTTAATTGCTTCCATAAGTAATATTTTCAAATATATTAATTGTGACTTTACCTTTGTGATAACTCAAGAAAAATAAAGTAAATCATTAAATATATGCCTGCACGTAAAATAGGTCGTGTGCGAGTATAAAAACTTTTTAAAAAATATTGTAAAAGACGTCGGAACTCAAGATGGTTGCCTTTCTTCACCGAGATTAATTTTACCAAAAAAGTACTATGGGGCTCAAACACACTCAATTGACTCACGCAAAACGTATGAGTTGTGTGCGTGAATTTTCGCTTTCAAAAAGTCCGTCGATTTCGCATGGATCCCTTTGTAATCGGTGACTGTTTTTAAGGAATGTTGCCATCTAACGGATTAAAAAATAAATTAATTTCTTGCGGACAGGTAGAAATGGAGATATTATTTATCACGGATGTGCATGAATATTGTTAAATATACGTGAATGTTGAGAAAAGCTGGGAAACCTGTATTTATCATCTATTGAATTCCTCTTGAATTTCCTTTTGGTTTTACGTCGGATGTGAAACTGTATCAACTGTTCGGTATTGAACCCGTATGGGTCATTCCAGTCATAATCGGCTTAAAATTTCCCCGAGGCGAGTGAATTAAATGTCACAATCGCTTATGTCTCTCAGTTTGGTACTGAACCTGTTACTGACTCAGAGATTAAAGAATTAACTCTTTAATCTCAGTTGTGACTCAGAGATTAAAGAATTAACATATACAGAACGGTGTTATCTATTACAGAGTCAAGTAATTCTCAATAATTATTGCACTCCGCTAAATATGAATGAAATAACATCTATTTACAAGGAAGCTTTCGACAAACTTTTGTGTACAGAGTCAACGGATAATGGTCAAGATGAAGATAAATTATTATGACATTTTCGTAAATTATAATACTAACGTCCCCCCAGGGGACTTACATCTAGTAAGTACGTGTTTGGCGAACACGGGGCCGCGAGCTGAGTCTGGCATTGCTCCCACTTACTTGTGCCATGCTCCTTCCTTTCTCTTTTCTGACCTCCCTTGGTCACCTCTTGTTCTTTTCGATCCCAACGCTATTAGGGCTAGGGTATCTTTCATATTCCTCTTTCCTCTTCTTCTTTTTTTTTAAATGTCTGTAGGAAAGTTTTGAGATATTTTGGAATTTGTGTTTTGAGTTGTAATGCAGGAGGGTTTTTAGTGGGTATGGCTGAGTCTTTCGGCGAGTCCCACACGTGGGGAGAGTCATGTTGGCTCTCCCTAGTGCGTAACTGCATTTTCCCTACCTGTACAAGTTTTAAGGGCTCTAATGACCTNTGTTGACGAGCCCTAAAGCCCCCCCCCAAAAAAAAAATACTAACGTAATTTTAAAATGAATCAGATTTTACTTTTTGTAGATAAAGGTGCTAATTTAAATTGTCAAGAAGCAGGAAAAGAAATAATTTCACAATAAAAGGACAAGTTTTAATTAGCGAATTACAATATTCTCAGCCATCAGAAAATAATATTAGCAAAATCTGAATGGGTCGGAGAAATTTTAAGCCGATTATGACTGGAATGACCCATACGGGTTCAATACCGAACAGTTGATACAGTTTCACATCCGACGTAAAACCAAAAGGAAATTCAAGAGGAATTCAATAGATGATAAATACAGGTTTCCCAGCTTTTCTCAACATTCACGTATATTTAACAATATTCATGCACATCCGTGATAAATAATATCTCCATTTCTACCTGTCCGCAAGAAATTAATTTATTTTTTAATCCGTTAGATGGCAACATTCCTTAAAAACAGTCACCGATTACAAAGGGATCCATGCGAGATCGACGGACTTTTTGAAAGCGGTACAATATTCGAGGTAGGCGAGTAAAAAAGACAAAAATTTTGGTCGAATTTTTTTTTTTGTTTATTCGAAATATATATGTCCCTAACCTTCAAAAATGATTTTAAAAATTTTTAAGAAAGTTTCAAAAAATTAGATATTTTCTCACAAATTAATCGACTATTTACTCTTTTCACGTTGCTCTCAGTCGGTAAGAAGCGTCTTTATGTCTTTTACATAGCGAAAATTCACGCACACAACTCATACGTTTTGCGTGAGTGAATTGAGTGTGCTTGAGCCCCATAGTACTTTTTTGGTAAAATTAATCTCGGTGAAGAGAGGCAACCATCTTGAGTTCCGACCTCTTTTACAATCTTTTTTTTTTTTTATAGTTTTTATACTCGGCCCATTTTACATCTTCTGGGTATCACACCTTAGAGGAAAGACTATAGCTAATCGTAACTAAGGAATATCTAAAAACAAGTGTGTCCCAGTCTTGGGTGGTAAATGGCTCTCAATTTCGTCATGTTGAGCAAAGTAGTGCCTTCTAACCGATTCAAAAGGGAATTATTTCCTCGCGAAATAAAAACAAGGCAAATGACTCGAAATTATTTTTCATGTGCCGCAGTAAGATTTTGATGGCAAATATGAAAAATAATTAATATTTTCCTATATGGTAGTCATTTGATTAATATAAAACTGTTTTAGATAAAATGAGAATGGTTAAAACGGACATACGATATAATGAAACGTGTGGAAGCACTGACATATCCTGTAATTGCTTGCCAAGCTGTGAATACTTGCACTACGAAAGCCATGTCTCTGAGATTAATTTGGACAACAAAAGCTTTAAAAAAATATTCGACAACATGGGAGTGTAAGTTACTTTTTGCATACTATGTACTTCTGTGTATATGTTTTCACAATCATTAAAGATGTAACAAAAAATCAAACCATATCTTTATATAGTGGTATGTGGTTATAATATGTTGCAACGATTTATTTTAAAGAACCATTTTAAAGGAACTGGAAGTGTGCGTGTACAAATTTTCAGAGATTTGCTCTGAAAACGCATCCCTCTATTCTCATTGAATATTTACTCATTCTCTGGTTCCCCGAATCAATAATTTGTATTATTTGCATTACGTAACACAAGAAAATAATATGCACATTTTTATTCCAGGGAAGTAGATGATGAAATGTACGATTTTACCATAATCAGGATATATTATCCGGATTTTCACTTTGTTCCGTATCATCGAATTGAATTATACGGAAATATCGAATTCATTGGTAAGTAAATTGGAGTAAATTCAATACGCCTTCGTTTTATCCTTAAGTATTCAGTGTAATGCTATTGAATTCATTGAATTAAAAATGAAGTGACATGAATATGCTTCTTATTTGATATGGAAGTTGGATTTTTTTCGTTCATACTGAATTATCATTGTGTGATTTCATTTCCATCGCGGCACTATGGCCAGTTAAACATGTCAAGAGCAAGCCGAGATGGTTTTCGTCTATGGACCATCTTACTCCGGTGTAGATGAAATCACACAATCTACGACATAGTGTCTTAAGTTGTTCATCAGTCATCAACGCAGGCAAATATATTAATTAACACTCTAAATTAATTAATTAATTAATACCATGTAATGCACTAGTGCTAATTGCTCGTTGCGGACTAACTATCCATTTCCGGATATACGTTGATTGAAACTTGTTTCTTCTTTATCCAGTCCGGTATCACTCCCTATAGTTTGTCCCTTTAATTATACTCCCTACAGAGTTTCTTTATTTTTTTCTTAAGTATCTCCTAACTATTCAAGTTGTTGTTGTTGTTGTTAGCATTACGTCTAGACGATTGTGGTGTTAAATTTATTGGTAAGAATTGCCCGATCAAAAGAAAGTTTATGTGAATTGTTCTCTAAGACTCTCATTATTCTAATTATCTTCTTGACCCACGACTGGTAGTGAAATGTATTTGGAGATGTTTTTGAGGATAGGTCGACAGAATTTACGTTTCTTTTGACACGCCAACGTTTCGAATGTATATTTTATACGTCAGTGCTAGTTAATGGAATTTTCGATATTTTTTTAACTTATTACGGTGATTGTTACAAAGTTTCAAAACACGTCACAGGAAGGTCTTATCATGGTGAGAACCATAATTGCTGTCAACGTCACATACCTAAGACCATAGAACGTAAAGAACGGTACGGCTTTCAAAAAAATATCGCCAATACTATTAACGAGCCCTGATGATGGATAAAATATATATCTGCAATTTTTGGGGAGTTAAAAGAAATGTGAATTCCGTTGACCTATTCTCAAGAACATTTCACTACTAGTCATCGGTCAAGAAGATAATAGAATTATAGACATTGAAATGTCAAACACGAATAACATACATAGGTTAATATCTGAGAAAATTTCAAAATGCATTCCTCTCTTTCAGAGAGTACAAAGAATTTTGAAGTGTGAAGAGTTATATTATATACAAAAGAAGTAATTCCAGTCAATCTGCATTCAATGTACCCAAATACACGTACTATATATATTTGCTATTATTACAGCAACAACTTGTATAGTAAGGAAGTTCTCAAGAAAAAAATAAAGGGAAATGTTACGTGGTCAAAGAAACTCTACAGGGGAATATAATTAAAGGAAAAAAAAGTAACTTTTCAAAACTATCTTTATCAATATTCACCTTTCGTTGCAGCAAACATTGGCGGATTGCTAGGCCTCGGCTTGGGTCTGTGTGCCGTGAGCGTCGTGGAGTTCATCTATTGGCTGTTCATGCGCCCCGTGACTTACGTGTTTCAAGGGGAATCCCAGACGGCGAGCAGCCAACCGCAGGAAGAGGACGCAGCCGCTGAAGAACCCATGGCCTTGCAGCGATTGGTGAATTCCAATGACTCTACGGATGAGCATTCGCGTAGGCATGCCAACGTATCTACAGAACACGAAAAGAACGTTTTTCAATCGCAGTGATCTTTACACTAGTGAAATCTGTACTTGTAATGGATACTCTTTAATTTATTATACTTTTACTCAAAATATATTGTAATATTTCATTATAATAAACGTGTTCACTGGGAACTGAGGCTATTGTGTTTGACAATAAATTAATTACCATAATTTGGTACAAATTGCAAACCATCCAAATATACTCGAAGTCACGGTCAAATTAGTTTATTGTCCTCCACGTGGTCATACGCAGTTTGTACTGCTTTTTTGACAATAAAATTTATTTATTATTATTTGCTTCGAGAAAATTTAACTAAAGAAAAAAAATTACGAACGGAATCGCACTGTTTATTAGTTTATTGAATATTAGACGCAGTAAATTACTTTATTGTTCTCAACGTCGTCGTAGGTAGTTTGTAACAGCTCTCTCGACAATAAATTATTGAGATATTTATTTATTATCAGTTTTATTGACTTGATGTTGGTACAGAGCTTGTACTCAATGTGGCCAAATCTTCTACTTCGCCATCGACCATTAGAGTAATGATATTTGTACCTCGCGTTATGTTGGCATGACATTCGAATTTCTGTAAACTTAAATCCAACGCCAATCTCGGTCACCAATTCAATTCCCGAGCTCTTGCGGGACTAATTATGTTCTTTCTGCATCGAGCGTGTGGAACGAACGTTACCTTGTGTCTTTGTTCGTTGTGTTATGAAATTGTATATCTATACAGCAGTTAGTCGCTTTTTTACTACTATCAATATTTATTTAATTATTACTTAAATTTGTAAAAGTTGGCATTTTGTGTTAGATACCCATATTGCATAATTTTCGGCAAAGTTACATGCCACTGAGTACACTTCGATGATCACGGCAGTAGGTAGCCTACATCGTAATCAACAAACCGTTCAATGGCTGAATGCAAAGATTCAGTTAGCATATTATATAATTCAGCACTGTCCAACTTACTTACCAGCGGGACACATTTTGTACACTTTCCGGGGACGGGGTTTGGAAAAATGTTGCCAGACGAATTAATCTAATGGGTAATATTTAATTATTTGTTACGCAATATTTTGACTCTCATCAACAAATTTCTATTATTTCTAGCTGGAAAAATTAAATAGTATATTTGTTTATTTTTAAAAAGTATTTTTAATATTTAATTTTATAATATGTTTTCATATCGTAATGTATGACGAGGTAACTTACAATTTTTTTATTTTCTGCCACCGGACATGCCACGTCTAATATCAATTCTGACAAAACAGATTCACAACACAAAGTTGCGTCCTCCAACACTTGATGTACAATGCATTGTAACTCGCGGGGCGTAAAACATGTAGCGCTGATATAATTCATACGCAACGGAAGAACAAATGTAAATGTAGTCGGTTTCTCCAGAACACGACTTTGGGTAGAAGGAATTCCGAAAATTCCATTTTTTATATTCCTACTTTACTCTCTCTAAACAAAGTATCCCTATACAGTGAATCACATACACTTTAATGTTAATGAATACAAAAACCCTATTGGCTCTCATACACTCTAATAATGTAGAATTAATAGACAACTAGTTATAATTACACTCAAAAGTATTCTTCTAAATTATATATTGAACTTAATATTCAGAACATCGATAAATAAAACACTCAAGATCCACGACGTTTTCGAGGTTGTTCTCTCGCTTACTATAGAAATATATTTGTATTATATTTAAATTCAAATGGGCTTTATTTTAACAAAAAATATACAATATATATGGCGGGGCTTAGGGCCCGTGCGCCTTAGAGAGGCCCTAAAATATACCGTGGGTTGTACATAGCAGT
>NNCF01128720.1:0-84448 GCA_002313205.1 Laupala kohalensis
GCTGCCCGCCATATTGGATTCGCGACGCTCTGATCGACTTCAATGGTGGAGCGACGAGTGCAGTTGGACGTGCATCGAAGTTAACAGGGAGGCGACGTGGGAGAGTTTGGAAGTGTGAGACGAGTCACATACGTGGAACACAATCCCACTGTCCAAGATTGTTCTTCCACAGTGCCCAGGATATTAACCTTCATCCTGTCTGTGAACGGGCGAACATAAAGCAAATACAATGACTAAAGTGTGTTGATTCTAAATTCCAACGTTATGCAAAAATTAGAAGTATAGTCTCTTCAGACAAATCGACACTCTCAAGCAAATACATATCTTGAAAAATACTTAAATGACTTGGTTCACATCTGAAAGGAACATAGTGTTTGTGTCTAATTTTGAACGCTGCTCTGAAAGATTTGTAAATGAAACCGGAGATTTCAGACCTTTTTATAGTTTTTTCATCGCACAACCGAAACCATGCGTCTTACAAAATAATTCAGTTTTATCTTAATATTAAATTTTACTTCCAATAAGAATGCAATATTTAAATAATGGTATCTATTACAGAAAGGAATACGTTGGGTAACTGTTGCCAATTCTCTACTTACACATCTCTCTGACAAATTCGATAGCTCAAAATTATTCTGAAGATAAGTTGTAGAGTAATTAGCTTTTCATTAGGTGCTAATTATTAATAAATTTCTGGATTTTAACCAAGCAACATTCTTAACGTACGGATTAAATGCAAATTTTAGTAAAAATAGGTAGGTTTGAAATTGCATTTAATCACTACCGCAAAATCTACTGATCATTTTTTCTTATTTCTGTTATACCCATCCTCCATCCGATGACATAGGAAATCAATTCTCACCGATTTCAAGATGGGTTTAAGGAGGAATGCGTTGTATATCTGAACCGTCCCGAAAAAACACAAGATTTGTGTGACGTGTGAGTTCAATGTGTGCAGTTGTCAAGTCTGCCTTCAAATGCAAGCGTGACCATAGTTATATACTACGGCTGTAACATCACATGAGGTTCTACTACAGGTGAGTGACGAGGGGGAGAGAGGTTTGGTATAATTTTGCTGAAAATAAAATGTTATTCAGAGTTTGTCCTTTAAGAAAAGCATTGAATTGCAAATAGCAAAACATTTTTGTTGATATTGTGGGGATACCCACACTTAGAGCCCAACAGGTGTGAAGATCCGAAAACTATCTTGAGGAAAAACATAATAGCACAAGTGTTGACCCCCAGCGACTGGAACAATTAAATTTGAAAAATGCTATCAAGACTGTTTATTGTTCGAACTATAATAAATGCGTTTTTTAATAAAGTTTGAATTTTTTATTGAAGATATCTAGTTTTAAAACTATAGTTTTGTAAATTATGGTAACAAAAATGTTAAACTATTTATTTATATTAGTTTTTGGTGACGTGCTTCCACCACAGAACATTATAGGAATACATCTGTTTTACAATAAAAAATCTGAAATCTTCTTTACCTGTTTTCATCACTTCCCGTCTTGTGAATTTCTCTTCTTTTTACTTCAATCCCTTCTTGACAAATTATTTTCCTCTTTTAATATAACTCACCCCTGTTACCACCCGTAGCTGTCCACCTTTAAACAGGGTTAGTAGGACGTGTTTCCCTCATTTTCATTAGAAATCCTATCCATTGCGGTATCTATCTTATAAATACTTACAATACATTGCTTAAATATCTCGCACTTTTTTTTGTTTCTATCATTTGTTTACCAATTTTACATACTGTATCCTCTGTGCGCATTAATCGTAAATATCGCACCGTTCTAGTCCGGAATATTAGTAGTCCCAAAATACATAACCTCGTGTCTCTTCATCTAATCCACAATCACATATCCCATCTGTATAATCCCAAAACTACGTAAATAACTTTTAGTCTCACCATGTCCTGTGAGAAATTCTTCCTCAACTAGCCCCGGTTGAAACCTTCTGTTCTTCTCTACAAATCGTTCTTCTTTACAACTTGTAAATTTAAGATCGGAATCGATCAAAACCCCTAAAAATAACTTGTCCTGCCTTAAATTCAATTTTTTATCCTCTTAATTTTAATATCGGGTTCTGTTTTTCTCATTTATCTTACCAAAAGCCTTTGCAATTGTTTTGCTGACTGCTGTTTTGGAGACTATTCTCCGAACACCGATTAACACACCTCGTTGTTACCATCTTTTTCTAATTCCGTTCTTCCTTCACCTTCCACGAAATCCACAATATCATCCGCTTATGCTAAGATTTTATATCCGTGATCACTTACCGTGCGCAGTAATCCATTGACAGTCATGTTTAAAAAATAGTCCTCTATGAGAACCGTGGGGGCATCCCTTTTCAGCATCCCAATATATGCATTCGGTTGTCAATTCCAAATAAGATGTCCGTTGTTCGAAATAGCTGGAAAAATGTCATAAACATTCATTTAATAGCTGGTATTGGTAAATGGTAATAGGTTGTCATTCATAAAAATAGCTGACAAAATGTTATATGAACCCTTTTCTCTCATGTGCTTCAGAACTCCACCCCATTGTAGACCCCCTGAATACCTAGGTATCTTGCTATTCCTAATTTTGTTCGTCACTCCATTTGATCAATATCCTTAAGGCAACTTGTGTAGATTTCCCTTTCTGGGATCCAAATTGATTCTCATTGAGGTGCCCACTGCCCTCCGTCCATTCCTTCACGTGCTCTATTAATATCTTCTCAAACAACTTCCTCACTCGTGGTAATAAACTTATCGGGCGATAGTATTAGGGTCTTCTCCTTCTTTTGTGGAAAACCCTTATCTTAGAAATTTTCCCCTGTCGTGGAAAAACCTCATTCTGGTAGCACTCATTGAAAAGTCGTATTATACGAAGTTTCAGTTTTGGATAACATTCTCGGAATATTTACGTCGTCAATCCGTCAAAGCCCGGGATTTTACCCTTATTTCATCCCTTAACTGCCACGTCGACTTTTTCTGTCAATGCGAAATAGTCTTTATTTGATTCCGGGATCCGCGTCCACGCCTTGCAAACTCCATATCTAGGTAGTATTGCCACCAGCAATTTTTCGATATCATCGTTCCATCCCACTGTTTGGTTACCCTCACGACTTTACTCCAGATCTGTTTCGTTTTTATTTTCCTTCACGCGATGAAATATGACAATCCCCGTATGTTATTCTAGATGTCCTTGATTACCAAATCTTCCCACGATTCCTACTGCCGTTTTGTTATTCTACGCCTTTAAACCCGTAGAGCCTGTTTGGATTCAATCTCCTCTATTTCTGTTGTCACACCTCGTCGTTTTGCACTCTGTAATTTCCACCATGTCTTGACCCTCTTCTTTAAACCATTCAAGTCTTTCTTCCACCTCAAACGTCCCGTCCTATTTTGCGTCAAACCAATTTTTAAGTGAATGCCAATTGGTTGAATTCCCAACATAATTTAAATAGCCGTGATGGTGTTGTTGCAAAGTCTTAGGAGACAAAGTCATTGTATGCAGTCTAGTTTCCTTTCTGTATGTTTATTTGTTGTACGATTAGTCCACGTTAGTCTAACAACAAAATACGAATATTGGTCGAATTCCTCCTTTGTATAGATTGATGAGTTTTTTATTAGGTAGGTTCCTTTAGTTGTATCCCACCTGCATTAAACTATAGTGCAATTATTTTGTCTACTTACACATGTAATCTACATCATCTTTGAGTTTTAGCTTCTCGTCCAATATTATGCCAAGATGTTTAACTTTTCTTTCAATTTTAATTCTCTTTCCATTCATCTTAATTACTGGGGTCCTCCATTCTAAACTTGTGTTTCTGAAAAACAGTCCTCTTGTTTTTCCTCCGAAATTCATAGTCATCTCAAAATCTGTTGTCTGTCTTCCAGTGCGTTTATTCTCCTTGTCTGTATGTGCGTCCTAATAGTTTCCTTGCACAATTATACTTACATCCGCGTACGCCACTATTGTATATCCGTTTTTCCGCATTGACTTTATCAAAACAGGTGCACTACTCTGAGGATATGCTTTTATATGTTCATTAAGTAATCTATTCCCTTCATTTACAACAATGAATGTCACTCTGTGAAATAAGATTGAACTAGATTTTTGAAAGATCTCCGCGAGTTTTCCGTATTTAGCAAGTAGCGTATTTTCCGAGTCAGCAAGAATTATTTCCCCAGACGCATTATCGAAGACACCACTGATGTCAATAGAGAAGCAACGCATATTTACTTCGTCTTCCCACCACACATTCTATCGGGGAATGTATCGCACCTTTCGCTCTCGTGTGATATGGAATCCGTTCTGTGTGTTGCACAATTGCCTATTTTCTTCTAGATTATTTAATATCTTTACGCTAATCCACTTGTCTAGTATTTTACACATAGATGGTAAAAGTGTCAGTAGGAATGGTTAGTTGCTTAAAACATCTTGTGGGTAATTCCATCATATACTGGTCTTATCTTTGGTTTTAGGTTCCTTTTTATTCTCCTCAACTCTTCCTCTCTCATCTCTATAATTTCATTTCACATCTCCTTTTTTTCTGACCCATTTATCCTCAATATTATCGTCCGGTAGTAGCTTGGTTAGAAACTCTTGTCCCGTTGTATCCCAGTCCTTAGCCAAATTGGTCCCTTCTTGACTTTGTTGTTGGCTAACATGTATGATATCCTCCAATAATTCTTCTTAAGGGCTCGTTCAAGATAATCTACCCAATTTTTCTCTTTCCATTGTTTTATAGTTATTTTATATTGTTGTCGTAGATTTTAACACAGTCAATTTGTCCTGAGTGTCATTGATCTTTCTTTTCGCTCTTAGATGTTCTCTCAGAGCCATGTTCCTTTTTAGAAGCGTAATATTCTTGGACCAACATCAGTCCCCTTTTTTCTTTTAACTGTCTGTAGTAGCGTATTTATGTCGTATTCGAATTAACGACAAGTGGCGTTCATCTATCTTGTTGCTCAATTCTTCTACTCTATTTCTGAACCCATAAACTTTATTGACTCCTTTTTTATTTTAAAAATACACTTTCCTTTAAAAATTTAATATTCAAATTCCTACGATTGTAACGTCTAAACGTCTCCGTCGGTTTCAATCGCCTTCTCTAGTTTCTATTTTTTACTCACGTCTGGGCATTCAGCAAACAAATCTTTATTGATTGTCTCTCTCATTGAATTAATCTTTAACTCGATTTCCTTCTCTTTCAAGTTATCCTTCAGTATTTTCCTAATTTACTTTTGCTAGTTCTTTTCAGTCGTAAAACTGTGACCTCTTTCCTTTCTTCATGCAATGTCTCCGCGAATGGTTTTTCTTTCATCTTACTTTTTCCCTCTGCATTTTGCAATGATTTTTTCGCAAACTCAATATGTAGGTGATATGTGAACTTTCCGTGTGTCTGTTCCTATTTCTGTGCTGTTAGAACAACTTTCTCAAGAATCCTTCCTTCTGCCATTTCCAATCCATGGTGGAAAATTTCTTCTACTTGCTTTGCTGTGCACACCTGCTACATAAAAATACAAATGTTATTTATATTCTTTAAATGTTTTTAAGAGCAAGTTTCTTCTTTTCAATGTTCAAGTTCTATTATTATGAATCAATTTTCTTCATTGATATCATAGCATTTATGTATATTTCTTTTCACTTTTTTTAAATGATAAATATCCATTAAATACCCACTCACATACCATATACATTTCATACCATCACATACACATATATCCATTGACATACCCGTTAAAAAAGTCCATGTAACTCGAAAGCACCTTGGTTAACTTCCGAAATCAAACAGTTAATGAAGGATAGAGATGCAGCGTTTGTAGAGTCCCGAAAAACAAAAGAGGAAAAAAATATCAAATTATACAAACGCTTAAGAAATATTGTTACCAAAAAAATTAGAAACGAAAAAATTAAATATTATCATAATACATTAGGTGCAAACCGGGATAGTAAATCACTCTGGAAAACTATTAAAAGTATTGGATTGGGTAAGACATCCACTTCATTCGATATCTGTATACCATTAGATACTTTAAATACTTATTTCGTAGGTCAAACATCGTGCATCAATGAATCTTTAAAGCTAGAAGTGTTAAAGTCTTCACAAAACGATGAGAATTACTCAGAAAATCATTTCTATTTTACGTCTGTCACGCAGAGGTATGGAAGATCATAATGAGTTTAAAATCAAACGCCTCGGGCTCAGATCAATTAAACGCTAGACTATTAAAATTATATAGTAACTTCTGTGTTTCACCGATTACGGATATTATCAATTATTCACTCTCCAGTGGTAGCTTCCCTACCGCGTGGAAAACTGCCTTGGTGCACTCTTTCCCCAAAACATCGCATCCCTCAAAACCAAATGATCATCGACCAATTAGTATTCTCCCCACTCTGTCGAAAATATTAGAAAAAGTGGTTCGGAAACAAGTGGAGAGCTACCTCAATCACAAAAATATTATTAATGAATGTCAATCCGGTTTCCGTTCAAGTAGATGTACAGGAACCGCCTTGTTGAATGTTATAGAAGATGCTCGAAATTCGATTGTCGCGGGAAAAGTAACTATTCTTGTCCTTCTCGATTTTAGCAAGGCATTTGATTCAGTTGATCACGATATTTTGCTTGCAAAAATGAAGACTTTAGGTTTCGGATGGCCTTCAATAAAATGATTTTCGGAATATTTAACAGGACGAAAACAAACTGTAGTATCTGGAAATAACACATCTTCTCTTCAAACGGTGCGTGGTGTTGCGCAAGAAAGTGTCCTCGGTCCCTTCGCTTTTTTAATTTACGGTAATGTCGTCAACAAATCTCTTAAGCAAATTTCATATGTACGCCGACGATCTTCAAATTTATATTAGTGGAAAACCCGTCTAACATAACTTGAATTGCGCAAAACCGTAACGAAGGTCTTACCTCACTTAGCGAGTGGGCAATATCAATCGGCCCTCTTAAATCTGTCTAAATCACAATGCTTATTGATTGGTTCAAAGAAAACCCTCAGCAAACTTTCAAATTGCACTTTACCCAATATATCAGTTAATAAGACTTCTCTCGTTTGGTGCAGTCACGTGAAAAATCTAGGAATTAATATTGAAAGCTCGCTAAGTTGGGAAACCCAAATCGACGAAACATGTAAAAATGTTTACTCCACCATCCACTTTTTAAAACGGCTACATGAACTTTTATTTACAGGAGTAAAGGAAATGCTTGATAGGTCTCTTGTCATGCCGCACTTTGATTACTGCAACTTTCTTTTGACTGACTTGACGGAAAAAATGAAACGTAAATTACAAGTAGATCAGAACTCATGTATTCGTTTCATTTCTGATCTCAGTAAGTATGACCATGTGACAGAATTTTTCAAAACATTCAGGACACTCACTTTTGAGAAATGTCGAACGCTGCATTGCCTATATCTTCTTTATAAAATAATAAAAAATTGACATTTGACAGTTTTAGCAAAACGTTTAAAATTTTTGAAACTGGATCGCGCCCGAGGCTCATATCTCCTCTCTATTCCTCGGCATGGTACAACTCTTTATAGTAAATCCTTCACAGTACACACAATATGTTCTTGGAACAAACTTCCTGCTCAACTATAATCTCTATCAATTTTTTCTTCTTTCAGGCGACGTCTTACAGAGTGAATGGAAAACAATGCCCTTTAGTACTCCCACATTCTCTGTCTATTCTCCTTCATTTGTATGCTTTCTTTCTTTCCTTATCTTCCTTTCCTTATTTCTCTTCTTTGCTTTTACATTATCTCTCTTTAATTTTTCAGTACTCTAGCTTCATATGATCTTATGTAATATATAATTTGTAAATACAGTGTAATATGTATCTAGTAAGGTATAATCATATTATAATAAGTAATTTGTAAATATTGTCATTATGTAATAATTTGTGTTGATATCCTTGTTGTAATTACTATATTTTTCTATTTGTATATTTATAATTATATTGTACTGTTACTGCTGCTTTTATCCCATGTTCGACACGAAGCCGCCATCCTGATTGGGGTTTTGCTGGGTTTACTCAATCTCTTAAGGTTTTACCGGGATGGTCCATAGTGTTATTTCCCAGTTTTAAATGTAAATACGATCTTCCCAATTTTCATCTTGTATTTAAAATTGTAATTGTTTTAAAATGGTTAAAAGGAAAAGCAGACCTTACGGTCTGAGTCTCACGAAAATAAAGGCACTTCTATTATTATTATTATTATTATTATTATAACCTAATTATTTTAATACGATATAATTCCTACTAAATAAAACTACATTAAATAAATTTTAACGTTATAATCAAGAATGTCTGACTGTCGGAAAGCTTCCCAGTTCGTTTGAAGCATTTTAATCCAAGAAATTAATGATCATTGCAATATTTTAGTCAAATAAACGATTTATGCTTGTTTAAATTTATCCGTCTTCACCATATTTAATATAATTTTGTTGTTTACGTGGGGTCACAAATAAATTTTCGGGTATTTATTTACAAATATTATGATAATTTTGTATATGGATTTTGTTTTTTTGTTTCATTGTTTTCATTTTTTATGGAGTTTAATATTATGTTACTTCATTCGTGATATTTTACTAGAATACCGTACTATTTATTTATCACCTGCCGGAGTCTCAAACTAGTGACGAAACGTTGTGGTTGAGATATGTTTTTAGTCTAATAATGGCGTTAAAATTAATACTTTAACATAATTAGTATAGTTCGTTATTGGTTTTTCAATGAAGGTTACTTATTTGAGAACCTACATAATATTTTTTGTTGATGTATTTAGGCAAAGATAGTGCATGACTGCCTTCTCTTTTTTTTGTATGGGGCTTTACGGCTCATGTCGACATCAAAGGTCATTTGAGCCTTAAAAACTCGTACAGGTAGGGAAAATGCAGTTACGCACTAGGGAGAGCCAACATGACTCCCCCCGCGTGTGGGAATCGCCGAACGACTCAACCATACCCACTAAAAACCCTCCTGATTTACAACACACCACAAAACATTGACAAAGATATGAGGGGGGACAAAAATGAGGAGAGGACATAACATGAGGGGGGACAAAGAATAAGGGAGGACAAAAAATGAGAGGTATGGAAAAAAATGAGGAAAATGAAAGATACCCTAGCCTTAATAGCGTCGGAATCGAAAAGAACAAGAGGTGACCAAGGAAGGTCAGGAAAGATAAAGGAAGGAGCCTAGCACAAGTAATTGGAATTAATGCCAGACAGCTCGGGGTCCCGTGTTTGCCAAACACGTACTTACTAGATGTAAGTCCCCTGGCGGGCATAATTTGGTGTCTGAACGTAACTTGTAATATTGTTCCAGATGTGGAGATTCTGAAAAGAGGAGCGAACCTATTGATTTCTGCGTACCTTTCTGGGTGTAATGTTCTATTTGCAGGATAATGGTCTTTAGGGTGCGCTATTTTAATAGAAAATGCTAAGCATCTATGCAAATTTGTGATAATTCAAGGTAAATTTATGGTTACGTATGTAATTTTACCTGACGGACTGTGTTGCCTAAGATTTTGATTTGTTATTAGTGTAATATACACAAATCCTCATGTACACGATGTAAGAAATTAATGTTCTTATCATTATATTATGTGATTTATGTCTATAAATGTGTGGATTAATCAGAATATGTTGCATTCTTATTATACATTTCTTTAATTTTTCCTTTTCATTTCTCTTCTCCTTCATTTCATGATATCATGTATTATGTTATTAGTGTGAAAAATTATTTTTATTTTTCTGTACAGTATATAAATTTTGCATTCATGTATTAACTTATAGAGAGTTTAGATAATGTTGTACAGCAAAGGAGGCAGAAATAAAGGAGAGGGGTGGTACAGGGGCGAAGAAGATGTAAGGGAGTGGGAAGTATAGGGATGGGGGAGGTATGAAGGTGCAGAGTGAGTATATTAAGAGTGTTGCCGATCACCAAACGCAACAATTTTTTTGTAAAATTGATATGTTATTCAAAATATAAGTACAGATGAATACTCTTTCGAAAAAATAGTTATGAGCAATTTGATTTTTAAAAAAACATGCAGAAGTATTTGGACACAAATTTATTGAAATATATTTACAAATTCATATGGGTTCAGATGCTTTCTCTCCAGCTTGACGGAAAAATGACGGAAACCTGGACACGGATTTGCCGTACTCTCTATACTCACTCTGTAGAGGTGGGATTATATGCGTGCTCCACCGACCGCGTTTTGAATTAGTTCGGAGACAAGCGTGCTCTAGAACTGAATTTAGAACTATTTGGTCTTTTCCTTTGGGTAGGTAGACACCAGTAGGTCTAAAGAATGACACTAATAATCCAACCTCAGCCCATAAGTATCGTAGTCAGTCCCGATGTTTCTTTTGGATACCACCTGGTACACGCCTAAACGTCTCGTCTTATATCGGTAAATATACATTATATAATTTCTTATCTCGTGTGTGACCACAAAAACAAACTTTTCGTAGCGTCCGCTTATTACCGCTGCTGCGTATATCGTGCAGATTTTCAAGTTTCTCGTCCTTGAGTGTGCCCCCGTTGTCATCCACATCCATGGTTGAAACGTGTTTTAATACATTCCTTTTACGATTCTTTTTCATTTTTAATTTAGTGCACTCTTCCCCTTATTGAAATTTCATCATAGTTTATCAGAAAAATCATTTAGCTATGTCTCTGACTGTCCTACCCACAGGCATAGTACAACTGGATTATAATACCCCACGAGTACTGATATATTTATTTTAGTAGTATTCTAATAGTATTCTAAGAAACACTGTTAATGTAGTTATAAAGTATCTCTTCTACATGTATATTTCTTTGAAGTATCTGTAAATTCTAAATCCATATGCTTAATTTCTGCTTCGTATCTTCTCTTGCTCTAATGTTATGCCCAGATAAATTTGATTGAAGCACTGTATGCTGTACTGATTCTATGCAATAATTGTTATTGAACTTTCCTACCATAACTCAGTTCTTCCAGTTCTTGCCTACATCTGTAATATCTCCAAGTAGCTACAGCAGTTGTCTATAGATTGTGCAGCTTATGGTGCTTACCGTCTGTAGGAGTCTTTGGCATATATTCGTCTTCCGTGCAAGGTAAATGAAGTACGAGGCCGTGCTGATACGTACTGTATCAAAACGTATTTTATGTCTTCGTAGCAGCCTCGTCATCATGCCATTTGATTGTCACAAGCACTACATTAATCTACAAACAAATTAGCATTAATATATCAAAACTTGCAATTCATCCTCACTTATAAATCGCTCCAAGAAACCTTGCCCCGTAGCGGGCGTCGGCCAAAATGCCCGCCCCCACAAAATTCATTCGCAATAAGATATCTTTCAACTCCTCGGTGCACCTTTCAGTAATCACTTTAATTAGCCTATCGCGTCTCTGAAATAAAAAATTAGTCGATATACTTATTTACATCTCATGAAATCCAGTATTCATAGGAATCACCTTCTATGACCTGTCACTTGGTGATCACTTTGCTGCATATTTATTATCTTCAACAAACATTATGTAATACGAACATTTATAACCTCGTCCTTTTCATGTAGCACCGGCCACCTCATTGTATTACCGTCTGTAGACATTGCCGATCACTTATAATTAATTTGAATAAAACAAAATCATTCCTTTTCAAGGTGAAACGGCAGGTAGTAAGTTACGAAAAAAAGAAATGCGGACTAAAAAGGGCATGAAAACAGAAGTAAGAGCCGTAATTTCAAAACTGATCGCAAGGCAGGCTACTCAGGTCTTTTATGTTTCTCATGGAATGTTAGGAGACAGAATCAGAGCTATCACCCTTTCTGAGACTTGATCGTAACCCTTGATAGAAAAGTCTAAAATATTTGATGTTATGGAGAAACACCTCAGTTTTAAATATAACCGATCTAAATATTCAATTCATATCTTTCAATAGTTTAGAGGTTTTTATAGTTCAATATAGTTTGCAATTTATTCAGTTTGCTGTTGATTTAGTTTGTGATTGACTTGGAAGATTATTTGTACTTACCTTACAAGTTTTTCAAAACAGAAGGAAACTGCCAGTTAGCAGTTTTACTATAATTCATGGTGCGACTTCCCAAGTTATCACTTAGAATTTTCGAGAATAAAAACCTTTAAAGAGCTTCAATACTTACATATGATATTTTTCGGTAGAATGATTTTGTATGAAATATTTGTAATTCGATTTTCAGCATGTAAAATCGTGTAACATAAGTCATCATGTAACATAGTTATATTATAAATTGTGACTAACCGGGATTGGATGAACATTTCTTGAGTGAGTGGAAATCCAACACTCAGTTCTGTTTTAAATAAGTACTAATTTCATTAAAAATGTTTAGAAACTATAAGCTTAGTTTTTAAAAACATGAAATGAAGTTGCAGATAACTATTTTCAAATAATATAAAAGTTTATTTTTTATACGTTATAAGCTAAAATACCTGGGAGGTCCGCACTGAAACGTTCCCCTATGCAATCTGCATTGAATTAAAGTTAAAATTACACTTTTATGAAAATCAACAAGAGTGTTAACGATAATACATGCTTAACTCTCTTTGGAACAAACTCATGACAATTTTTTTTTCATTTTAAATACGAAATCAGTTTAAAGCTAAGTTTAAACATGTGAAAATTAAATATATTTAAAAAGTACACAAGTGAGGTTTTTAATTCATACATCTGCGTGTTGTTTAATTTAGTGGTTTAGCAGTTTCATACTGCACAGATTTAACTGTGCTCCAAGATCATATCTGAGAAGAATAATGGACTGACAATGAGGATAAATATTCATTTTATAACACATATATTACACACACACAAAAAGAAGAAATTATCATATTTACCTCGCAACCTCTTTGTCATCTTTTGTCAGGAAAAGAAGATTCCTGCACTCATCTTTCTCCACAATTTCTCTCTTCCTAGTGTTGACAGATAAGAAGTCCCTGTCACCACCAGGTGAAACACCTAACTAATAATTGTATTCACAATACAGACATAACTCGCTTTGTTTTTATTTTCAGAAAAATTCAGATGACTCCTTCACTTGCGACCGTTCAAGAGGATATCGTTGGAGATGTCAGTTCTTCGATCCTTCACTGCAGAAATAATATTCCGATAGATGCTGGAGAAAATGTTAAGAAGATTTATATTAATTCACTATGTATGGAGAATGAAGATCATTCCACACACATTATATTGCTAGCCTGATAATACCATGTTCCATAGAAGTGTACAAGACAATTACCCGAAATGCACATTATTTTCTCAATGGGTGGAGAACTGAACTTAAGAACCAACAATGAAACTAGAAAATAACAATGAGCATAAAAATAGCAATGAGTATATAAATGGCAAAATTGAAATAAAATTTAATTTTGCTAACACCAATTTAACTTGCAACATATACGAGTATATTTCTTCCGAACTAACACGGAATCGGATATGCTGCTGTTCATTCCCTTTCTCCTACCTGGAATAACAGAAAAAACATGAATGGAATGCTATTTTCAAGAGAAATAACATATAAGAATTGAAAGTTTAAATAGTAATACTAACTGAAAATTCTCTTTTGCGCATTTTTATCTGATGAACTGTTTTGGGAGAATGAGGATGGAAGTGGGACAACATGCTACCTCAACCAGTCAACCAGTATTTAGTCACAATAGCAACATTGCAGGAATCCTTTAGAATATTCTTTCTGTACATATACTTATATATTCTAGTTTACATAAGTACACATACTTGTACAATTTCTCGAATATCTATATTTGAAATGCAATATTTACTGAAAAAATAACTGGCATTAAGCTCGCAAGGCATTAACTACCTTCAATACCTTCAATTGCTTGAAATAAAACACATCAACAGAATAGGATGAGGTTTCATCCCCAAACGTTAATGGTTAATACTCAATGGGCTGTATCATCATTAATAAAATAAATAAATTCCAATGATAACAAAGTTTCCAAAACTTTTAATAACACCAAAAATGCTCCTTTTACGCGAAGTTCCATTTGTTGGTCCGGATTTTTATTATTTTTGAGGCTTCGAAATTGTAGAAGCTGGAGATATTGTTTTATTCTACTAATCTCAATAACATGTCCGCATATGTCACATCGACGAGAGCCGTTTTAGCTTCAGCTCTCATGACAATTACTGCAACCGATGCAACAAGTACTGTAAAAAACTAATCTTGTCCTCAATACTTGATATTTCCTACAAGTAGACAAGGTAAGGATTTTAATATTATTGTGATGACTTCAGTTTCCTTTAAAACGCGGTTCACATTAATTGCAAGTAGGTGACAGATGCTTTTCGTTAAAAAAGAAAACGACAACTTCCGGAAGTTATGATTTTAACATGAGAGGAAACGCATATATCACATTGCACGATATAACCCTAACAAAACAGGTATCCTGATAGGGAAATAGACTTCTCTCCACAGCCGAAGCAGGACCAGCATAAATGGAAACTCCAATAGAAAGTAATTAAATAATCTCAGCGAAGTTGTTATCTCTTCACACACTTCTTTCTACCCTCTTCTTGTTCGGTTTGCCCCCCCTTTCCTCCCCTCTTTTTTATTTATTGCTAATCATTATAAAAGGCAACGAGAGAATATTAGAATATCAGTTGTTACAACCCACTAGCTTCATTTGAATAATGTGCACCAGATAGCTGCCTGAGGTGGTTATCGTGCCATCGGCCACGAAGGAGTATGCGAAGGGTGGGAAAGGGAGGAACGGAGTTGGCAAGGGGCGTGAGGTTCTTCTGCTACCCTTAATTCAATTCCCTCACTTCGACATGCGCTTTGAGAAGCCTTCTCTTGTTTATACACTAGTAACCTCTTTCGTTGCTTCTCGGTTTCTTTAATTCTTTGACCATTCAACTCGTTTTTCGTTTTTCAATATATTTTCGTTTCCGTTAGTTAATTCTTTATTAGTCTTTCTGTTCAAGAACATCGGTATCAGATTAGTTCTATCTCTTTTTGACTTACTTTTGCTTAATTCACAACTTATCCCAATTCTATTGCAATTATATTTTCTCTTTCCATTCATATTTATGCCCTTTTTCATTTTTCTTCGTTTCACTACATCACTCTTTTATTACTAGTCCAAAGCGTTCTGCCTCTTCTTCCAGTTGTGGAAGTGAACATTCCCCTTGACTCTACCTCCCCCTGTTAACCGCAAAAGGAAAAGGGTGATTGGAAAGAGTATGACGTTGGGATGAGGGTTCTTCTCGAAAAACAACTTCACCCCCGTATCGCGCTCTTTTTTTCATATTTTATTCCTCCGAATAATATTACCATAATTTCACGCCAACTACATAATATCAGCGATAAGGAAGTTTCGATCAATAATTTTTGCGCCAGATATCTCCCCTCCAACGTTCGAGAAAGGCGCGACTGGCGTTTTTATTCTGATAGGAATAGAATTGCGGAGAAGAACAAGTCTAGAAAAGTTTTCGGAAAAAAAATTTGGTGTAGATATATTTTTCCTCCCTGAAACTCTAAATATATAAAAATTCTAAAAAGTTCTTGAAAAGTTATTTTATTTCGTGCCCCAATAATTTCTAATAAATGGTAACATTGATAATTTGTTTCTTGTATGGATAAGTACAAAATAACTGGATGACAGAGCTTTGCTCTATGTCAATGATGCATACTTGAAATAAAATGGACACTCGGTATTTAATTTTATGTAAAATATGTTAAAGAATCTTGTATTGTAGGTATCAATGTATTGCCGGGAAGAGCATAATGTTGATAAAATAAATTTAAAAAACAAAATTTCCGTAGTTACCTTGAAATTATTATACCAGTGTACACCAAATCGTCGGTGCGTTATCCATTATACGGCAACGGCACAATTATATGGAATAAGTTTTTAATTTAATCATCCTTTTTCTAATATTAAATAATACAATCAATGATTCTACTCGGAAATGGTGAATCTCTTTTTTTAAATTCGAAATATCTTTATTCTGTGATTTTCATCAAAATCGTTAGAGTTCTTCTCGAGAAAAAGTTCATATACCTTCTTATACACACATACGTATATACATACGATCGTACAATTTTGCTCGCTTAATATTATACGATACAAATCTTTAGAAACAGACGAAACTTGAGCGAGATATCGGTTGGAACAATTTGATGAGGCATGTTGATATTTTTAGACAAACTCCTCTAAAGTAGCATCATTATCGATGATGTAGAATATTTTTAAGAGCGAACTAAATATATATACTCTTCTCATATTTATCATACATAGGTCAAACAGGGTTTAAACCCATGCTCTATCGATCAACTGTTTCGAGGTAGCAAATGCGCTACCACTAGACCATCGCTGTCATTGAGGAATGAGTAATACAAGGACAATTGTGATCTAGGAGTTTTGCATGAGTATTTTTACCTCCTAATTACTTATAATCAACCAAAGGTATCAATTGTTCAGCGTACACAGTTATCTCTCGACGAGCTTCCAACATAGAAACTAGGAGGGTGAGCTATAGGTGCGTCATACCGCTTGAACGTGCGTGACAGAGGCAACATAGCGGAACAAACCACTACGCACTCAACGCTCGTGGGAGGACAGGAGAGCCAGGCACGGCGGGGATTTTTCGAAATGTATGCAAAGCTTTTTTCACGGCAGACGGCGCTTAGCAAATGTCAGCAGGAAGTTGTTTTAATCACTGCACCGGCGCGGTGCGGCGGCCGGAGACTCGATCGTCGCATCCGCTATTGGAATGCGACCGATACGATGTGCAATGAGATTGAATTTTACGATACGTGTGCTCCAAATGAATAAAATATATGAATGTTGAAAATAAAAACTGGAATGACGGTACATTCGTGCTTTTTTGTTTTGAGAGTCGTTATCGCGATGGGAAAATACGTGGCATTTTTTGTTTGGATATATTGGTTGCAATCTGGCGTAAAATAATAAACATTACAGCGATATGAAACAAGACACGTTTATTAAAGCTATGTATTGTAAACGTACATTGACGTGTGAAGTGGATTCTACTACATAAGGCTTAAATGCAATTTCTTTATGTGCGATTATTCGTTCAATTTTGTTCTGAAGCGATGCAAAAGTTTGCTTTGAAAAAGCGCAAGGAAGTCATGAAAGTGTTCTTAGTCCGTGAATGATGTCTTATTCCAATAATGACCAAGAAGGTAGTCGAAAAAATGTTAGGGAATTCAGATAGAAATGAGTAAGATAATATATTATAAGGTAAGCTCTCTCTCAAGCTAGGGCAGATAAATATTCATGCCTATAGGAAGAAGTAAATATTTCCGTTCAGCGTAAATATTACTACAAAATGTTTGAACTGAATGTTGATTACGTTTTATCAACCACAATAATGGTTGGTCAGTAGAGAAACGAAATTTTCTGGATAGTTGTGAAAATAACGATAGTTCGTGTATCACACGTGATTTCACAAATTTTCAATCACATGTGATGTCATATTTAACCTGCAATATTAAATAATATCAATATTACGAAGTGAAGTCAGAACAAAAAAGCAAAGATTAAGTAATTTATATGTCTCAAAAATTATTTCTTCTTTTAGTTGAGTAAACAAACTGACTTCATAGTGGACCTGGAAGATGGTAGAATTCTTTTCTTCAGGAACGTGTTTGGAGTAGTTAGGCGGTAAATATACTAAAAGTCCCCGGTCTGGCAATGGTCCTTAGTGGTTGGAAGAGGGTTGAAAGAACCCTTTTTGTGCTTATTTGTGGAAAACGATAGGTCGTACTCTTAATAATTCTACTCTTAGGAAAATAAATGCTTATAAAATTTTATACGAGTCCAGAAAATTTCTAAGTAATTTTTTACTGGTTGTAACTGGTCTGGAGTTATAGGAATTTGAAATTTTCTGGTTAATGTCTGAAAATGTGTTTTGAAGAAAACCTCAGATTGCACTTTCGTTTTTGAACGGTTCCGTAGCACATTATCATTGTGTACGAACGGACAACATTTTGGAGAAGGTATTGGCCTTTTTCTTTCACATAGTTTGAAACAGGGTTTAAAATGGAAAATAAATGAAAAAGAAAACCGTAGTACAATGACTACCACTTATAAAAATGAAATTTAGTAGAACAATTAAAAGCAATGAAAGTAAGGATAACAAAAATGATATGCGTTATTGAGCAGCATTACAATAAGATAATTAGGATTTATGAAGAAATCGTAATGAAAATTACGTTTGTTTGGATCATCTACGTCGGACAAGTTAATCGCAGGGGATATGAATAGAAGTTTCATCTCATTAAAATCATCTTTATTTGTGTAAATGGATTCATGATTTTGAAAATGATCCCATGAGTTTTGGTACAATGAACAATTACAGGATACTTACCTGCACCCGCATTTATAACCTTTGGTGCACTTGCAGAGATTAGATTTAAAATTTATTCCCGTGCAACTCGCTCTGTACCGATTACACTCTTGCTCTTCTTGCGCTCTCAGTCCCACACCTCTGGGAGAAATTTGTGGTGGTAACCGGAGCTGCATCTGGAGAAATGTCCTGAAGAAATACTTCTTCGTAACACTTCCATTTGATGGTATTATTTAATTTTTTATTTATTTGTTTTTTCGTTGTGTATTGATCCGTAGACAATCCACGACTACATCAATTATTTACATTTTTGCTTAGTCTATATGTACAAACTATTTATTTTGTAATTCTACTTTTATTTCTTTTATTCCACTCACATTGTCTCTAAAATTCCTGTATATAGTCTCAGTGCTTATTATGTATTGTCCAAATTTCATTATTGTGTCTTCTGTTTCAATTTTGCTCTAGTAATATAGTGATAAACATTGTCATTTTGTTCATGTAATTGGTTTTGGTTTTTCGTGATTATTTTGTTCAGTGCCTTTCAGTGTTCTTTTGTCGCTACTATTTTGACAGGACATACTATTAGTCCATATGCTCCAGTATAAACAAATGATACCTAACCCTTCAAAAACGAGAAATTGCAACGTGAGATTCTCTATCAAAATGTGTAAATTGACTTGGAAATTTCAAATTGATATAACTCCAGAGAAAAGCGATCTTGAACCACTAACAAGATACTAAATTGTTATATTGGCACTAGAAGTCAATTAACTCAATCTTGACCACAAAGTGTTATAGAAGATCTTTGCACAACTCAGCCATAAATACAATGGTGAGAAGTGTCTCGCTCTCCTTTCTACTCAGCTGTTGATGGTGTTGGTTTGTGCAATGAAGGGCTGAGTTTATATAAGTCTTTGTGTCATGTGCTTGTATTGCCTGTCCATTACGTGTTAATCTATCTACATGTCCGTCTTCGGGGGGTGTTTTTACAAAACCGAAGCCATCATTTCGATCTGAATATCCAAATTCATGTAATTCAATTCAAAAGGGTTTTATTTTAACAAAAAAGTATGCAATATATATGGCGGGGCTTAGAACCCGTGCGTCTTACAGAAGCCCTAAAATGTGCGTAATATAACCTAGTATTCACTCCCAATGAACTGAAACTAACTAAAAATAGAAATATTAAACGATTTCGATTGTTTGGCAGGTAACAAATATCAGTAGCGGAAAAAGAAAATTAATAAGTAATAATAAGAAATATTTTACTGGCATGGCTAAATTTTAAATTTTAAATTTAATTCTCTGCTATTGTTATATATACTTAAGTGACTGTTTCGTTCATTGAGCACCGTTTGGAACCACGGAGAACTAACGGTTAGGGCAAGCGCGCTAAGTATAAGAANATGGTAACAAGAAATCTGTAGCAGAACAAAAATTTCGGTGGCAGAATCAAATGAATTCATAGAAAGAATACATACATATATGCAGGGCAAGTTTTAGCATCGTGTATTACGTAATAACTATCTTTGTAAAAAATTAGCGAGAGTACAACGTATTTTTCTTATGAGATTATGTGGTGCTTATAGAACAGTGTCAACTGATGCATTAAACATGTTAGTTGGAATGATGCCAACGGAGAAATTGGTTCAAGAAAACGTTTTGCGATCAATTATGCGCAGTGGACAAATAGTACTTATTGGAAGAGTAATTAACCGAGAAGAGAAAGATTGGAGAAAGAAAATAATGAGTGTATTGCTGAGTGCATGGCAAATAGAATGGGATGGAACATGTAAAGGCAGAGACTTTTACCAATTAATACCACAGGTGAATTATGCAGAAAGACACCGAAAGTGCAGGAATTACATAATTTTTCACGAACCATGGAAACTTCAAGAGATATTTGAAAAGATTTAATCTAGTAGATGATGACATGTGTGATTGCGGACAAAATTCGGAAACACGCGAACATGTATTTTGGGAGTGCATATACTATGGGGAAGAGAGAGCAAGATATGTAAGAAAAATGAGAACAGAGACAGTGGTGTGTTCGCTCGGACCGGAAATGATAAAAACGGAATGATGACCGGAAATGATAAAAACGGAATGATAAAGACGATTTGAAATTTTCAAAGATTATGTAGAAGGAGTAAAAGAAATAAAAAACGGAATGAAAAGTTAATGAAGACAAAAGAAGAATCGAGAGATAATGTCGTGGAATGGCTGAAGATGGGGACACGACTTGAAACAAATAAATAACGAAAAAGTGTAGTATGAACTATTGACGCCTATCATAGTGAAGTATGATTCTTCCATAAAATCCATCAATTCATTCATCAACAGGGTAAGAAGAGAATGCTTTACCAAACAATGAGGACAGTGCATTGGTCTTTTCGTTCTCTGTATTTTCCTTGGTGGAGATTGGATTCCTCATTAGTGCCGTTGAGTTTAGAGAATTACATCAATTATTGTTTGTTACATCAATTATCACATCAATTTAGGTATTATATCAATTCTTTGAAGAAAAGATATTTTGATGAATTATTGTGAAAATAAGTATAAAATATCAGACTCAGATCAGTAAAGAGAAAATGAAACTAAAAACTTCTAAACAATAGAATGTGGCTAATATATTTCTAATATTTTGAACAATCTGGTACAGTAGGTTTCTTTTATTTATCTACCTTTCAATCTAATTTTATGAGCACAATGGTTGATGATTTATTTACACATAACAGCTGTAAATGAATTTTAATTATTATTTAATTGTATTTGAAATTATGAAACTGAATTTAGGATACAACTTTTTACTTTATCATATACGTAGTATATAGAAAGTATTGTAATCGTGAAAATAATCGAAAGCGAGATTTCGACGGAAATATCCGTTTTGGCGATCCATGGTTTTGAAAAAGTGGGTTATGGCGTAACGTCCGTCTGTCTGTTCGTCCGTCTGTGCGCAGCAATTCTCAGTAAATGGATGAATCAATTTAATTCTCATTTGGTATTTACGGTAGAATTTACTTGTTGTCGATGCTAGTGCTCTATTTTTTTTACGTTAAACAGAGGGTACTTCACATGAAGGTGAAAGTATTCTTTTGAATGGTTCTCAAAAACCGCTCCAATGGTTTTGCTTCAATTTTCTGTAAGCAAGGTACAATTAGTATGCATTACATCCGCATTAGCGGTATTTCGCTTGAAACTTTGATTTAGATGCAATAAAATAATTTCTGTCTGCTTCACTTACACATTAGTTTACTGTTTCAAGAAGATCAAATAATATTTAGCAGTGTAAATGGACTAAGCAGACGTAGAATACACTTTTCGTAAACTGAAATGAAAGGTAATGGTAAAATATATAGGAGGACATCAAATGCACTGCAGATACGAAAATACATCAATTTCTGTCTACCTCGAAATTACATTTACATAACACTTTTACTATTTTTATGAGACTGATATGTCACCTTATGTTTTGAAATAATATTCTGAATACTTCTTTTACTTTCAAATTTCAAATAAAAGATAGAAATAAGTTCATCTAGCGACTTTGAGCATGAATAGAGCACTGGCAAATGATCAGAATATCAAGGACCACGTCAGAAATAACCCTTTCAATATATACTTTTTTTTCACTCTATGCTGCAGACGAAGAAACGTATACGAGAAATTATGTGCAATGGTTATGCACCACTAGTTTCCTATATTACTAACAGATAGTTCTCGGCTAGTCTATTTTATAAGTGATATTTTATGTAGCTAGAAATGGGTTTCCGAAATTTTAGAATATATCTTGAAGTCATAGGAACACGTATTGCCGTATCATAACTTCATCGTATGACACAACATTTTGCTCATCACTTGATAATGTTTTTCTGCCAAACAATGGCTCTGATAATGGTGAATATTCACTTGAATAATACAATATTGAAAGGAATTGTTCGAACATGAATTTTATGTTGGCGAGTAACATACTGCGAGGAGGCATTAATACACTATTTGACGTATGAGTTTACCTCAGATTCATTTGTAGCTCTTTTATATTATGCATGGAAGCGAAGGAGATGATAGCGGTGTTGATTCAAAATAGAATCTGTGAGCCGGCACTTGATAAGAAATCAACTTCTCACGGGGATCCAGACTACTCGCAAAATATTTATTGATGTCGGTTCAATTAATATATTCTACTTATTAATTAATTTATAAACAAAAATGTATAATTATCAATGTTTTCTTCAGCTAAAGTACTTTTATTATAAAAATGTGTTGGGAAGGACCTGGACCCACAAAGGTCACATGTCCAACTGTGTCTCAGTAAGTTCGAAGGTACGCACTGGTAACGCACAGGCTTCGCCACAAGAAAACTCGTAAAACTTAACTGCAATGAATGAAATTCCCGTAAATATTAAGTAAAAACTAAAATATTTTTACAAATGCCCGTGTTTTCATATACGAGGGAATGTTTTTGAGAAGTGTGGAAAAAGAATTGTGTAAGCAAGAGGAACCATAAGTTAATGTGAGAAGAAGTACTTTCTTTGCTGCGATGATTCGATCGTCCGAGACCCTTCCGCAACGGACGCCCATTTCCCCGCCTGCACACGCCAGGCGCACCCGCGGCCATGAATAAAACATGGTGACCGGGCGCCTGCCGGCGTTGGACGCCTCGTCGCCACACACATATGGCGGAGAGACCATCACCTCCCCTTCGCTGCGAGCAGTTCTTCGTGTATACGTACATGTGGTAGAGGGGGAGTGAAATTCTTCATCTTCTCTTCGTTCCATCACATACCATTTTCTTGATTTTTCTGTGCATAATGTTCTCCGCAAGCGAATCATAGAGTCGAATATATTTTATTTCGAAACACATAGTATTGTTACTTATAAAATAATTTTCGTGTACTTTATGATTTATGATGAGAATTATTCGTTTTATAAACACAATGGAAATCATTCTCCTTATTCTCGCGGTATTCTTACCATAAATTATTAGATCGAAATCTATTTTACGCGTATTTATAATTCAAAAGGGGTTTCAAAACTCACCCATCACTTCCTTACAGAAATAACAACAACAAATTTACCCATTCTACACTACACGCAAAATGCTCGTTTATTATTTCATAAATATATTTTTTGCGCGACGTTTTAATAAATTACCAGAAAGGGGAAAAAATTAAATGTTTGTGAAATGATTATCACAAAGTGTGTAGTATTAATAACATTCTACGAATGAGTATCATTGTTCTTCAAATAAAAAACTTAACGTGAGTAAAACTGGAGAAACCAAAATTGAATCTTAACACTTGTCACATAAAATGTGACTTCACATTCCAGTTTACATGGAAAAAATTTTTAATGGTTGATTTCCCGGCGTTACCTGGGATTTTTCTTCTACTCTAATCTTCTTTTACTCAGGATAAAAGATAATCTGTCCGTATTGTAAGATCAAAGTACTGGTTTTTTAAAACATGTACAGCATCCTAACTTTTCAAATTCATAATAGTACAAATTTAATACAAAGCTTGACTCTATACACTACACCATCTCATGTGAGTCGCGTCAGTTGACTTTTTGCTTCCGATGCGTGACGCGGCAGGGGGCGACCCGTGGCATAGTGCTTACCTCTGGGGACGCCGGTTCAAACCCGGTCTGATCCAAGTTGAATCCGAGGTGGTGGACGGAGCGGTGTTCGCGGCAGGTTTTCTCGGGGTTCTCCCGTTTCCCTTGCCCATCATTCCACAACAACATTCACTAATCACCGCCTTAATCATTCATTAATCACCTGCCCCTGAGAGGTGCGACAGGAAGGACATCCTGCACCCTAGTATTCCCCAGCCAAATCAGTACCCCCCTATCATCTACCATATCCATCTAGTGGATCCTGCACTTTGCGGGACAAACGCTCAGGAAGAAGAAGAAGACGTGACGCGGCAGCAACATTTCATTAAAATTCTTGTAAATTCTAATCGCCGAAATTTTGCGATTTCAAGACTTTTTTTATCGTTGTTAAATGCACAAAACAAAAAATCCATTAAATTTGATGATGATTTATTTATTTTTCTTAAATTACATAAGTATTTTAACACTTCTATTTTTAGTAACGTTTCATCGATAATTTAGATTAGTTTCTGTAGATAGACATATGATGTCGTGGATATTTGTGTAGAACTCTTTGAGACCAAAAATATTGCCATACATAGTTGTCACCTATCTCTAACTGTTTGGGCAGCGTAAGCGAATATACCTCCCTTTTTTTCAGATTTCATCAACATTTATTATCAAAAACAATTTCTATCTTTCTTATCACACATATCAAAAATAAAAGTTATTTAATGTTTAATCTGGTCATCTACACACTCCTTACTAAATTTCATCGCGATCGGTTCTGTGGTTTAGTCGTGATCAGGTAGCAAACAGACACCCTTTCGCGTTACGCATTTATATATTAGTATGGATATGGATTCTTCTAACATATAAAGATAATTTTACGGATGTTTATCGGTATGCATATCCTGATATACTGTTTGATGGATGTTATCAAACTGAAGGAAAACCTAGACGGTCATGATTATTTACCAATCTTTACAATTTTTGTCCATATCACTCGTGAACGGAAATCCATGCGTCTTTTTTACGCCTAGCGGGAAATCGCACTTCATTGAGAATGGGTATGTCGTCAGGGGAGGTGGGCACAGAAAACTCATATTATTTTAATCTGACTTTGTGAAAATGTGTAAAATTGCCGGAGAAACATTAATTCAAATGTCCTGGCGACGCGGGTTAAGTTTCGTTAGTTTTATAAGGTATATTAAATACAATATTTGATAGAGACATTTGAGTGACTGCAATACTATTTACTATCAATAGAAATTAATTTAATATATGTAACGTAGAAGTTTTACGAGCACCTATTTACTAACACTTCTCTCTATTTACAGGTCTCGTGTTTCTAGTAACAAAGTACATATATTATGCATTCGAATAAAAATAGAAAATTGCATATGTTATTCCAAGTTTGAGAAAAGTCGCATGGCAATGCTCCATTAGGTCCATTTTACCTATACCCTCCCATCCCCTTTTCCTCTGTTCCTTGGTTTTGAATAAGCGTAATAATCTGCCAAAGCATTTATCCTCGTTCGCCTCTGAGGATTTTTACGAAGCCTTCCATATTCCGCCCCTGTCTCTCCCGCAGCGCTCCAGCGTCGGCGCGGCCATCACATTGCGGAGCATACGGGTCTCGTACGTCTTCTGGAAGGAGGATTCTAAAAGCTCTGCTGCTGGGTGGCAGAGACGGGATTGATGGTCACCATGAGAGGAGGCGGAGGTGAGAGAGAAAGTGGTGGATGGAGATCGATGATGAAGGGATGTAGAAGATGGAGAGCACCGGAAAGGAGAAATTGGTGAGAGATAGTAAAGGATCGAGTGTAAGTAGGAAAAACACATAATTGGGCGTTCAGGAATCAAAAGATGATGGGGGAGTGGAACCGATAGACGAACAAGACAAGACGTAGCAGATGTGGAATAAAAGTGGAGAAAATGGAGATTGAATTTATAATATAAGTGATAACTTTTCTCATGGAAAATGACTGCACTTTCAATTGTGAATGAAATAGCGGACGTTATTGAAATATAGAAAAGATAGTGATGACAATGTGTCTCAGAGTTGGTAAGTTGGAGAAGAGGAACACATTGGTTTGCACCCTCGGAGAGTCGGCACAACACCCTTCGCTTTGCTGATGATATATTAAAGAGAGAAAGAGAGAAAAAGAAACTTTCCTATGTACTTCCATCGGAATCAGTGATGAAAAGAATGGATATAAGAGAAACAGAAAGACTACGGAATACGAAACATGTTTTCTAAGATCGATTGTCAAAGGTTAAATGACCAAGAATAAAAATTCCTTGAAATCTGATGAATGTGAGTCACGTATTCATAAGGGTCAACAAAATCTTTTTTGGACTCATTACATCATCGCAACCCAACATCTTTAAGTAATTTTTCCTACTACGGTTTAGATAAAAAACAAAATTAACCATATTAGATAATAATTGTTCACTGTAATATAAATCAGATATAAAGTTGAAGTAGTTCTGATGAATTTAGAACTATTAAGAATCTGGAAGTGGAATATAATACCATTTAAATAGTCATTTTCAGAACTGTACCACTGAAATAGTTACGCCGCGTCGGACATTGCACGTAATATACCTTTTACGAAGAGAAAAATAGCGTTATCTCGGGTAAAGCAAACTCCTCGGTCAAGATGAGTACATCACCGATACCAAAATATTCATCCGGTGTTGGCTGAGTTTCCTTAACTATGCTCATCTTTCTTCATTGAATTGGTGGTAAAGAGGACAGTCACGTTGCGTCCGTGAAGCGACGAATTAAGTTTTCGTCAAACAAAGATTGAATAAGGGAGGTAAATGTTTTGCCGATAATAATTATATTGTTCGGTTGGCATTCTTGGCTCATTTAAGGTGGTAGTTCACGTAAGATCTTGTCAAAAGTTAATGGACTTCATATACTTCATTAACTTCACCTTTACTGTATATTATATTTAGATTACTCACTCATATAGTAAAATTTGTTTCTAAAAAGCTTAAGAAGTATGTTTAAACATTTCACATTAATGTATATGATCGTAAATGTTGAAAAGTCATTCGAAATATCAAACTTTTAATTTGACTCTACCTGGATTGTAGCTTACAGAAGAAAAAATCTTTAAATTTAAACTACGCTGTAAAGTATAAACTGCAACAATAATACTTATTTTAAACTTATTAGATCACTTAGGATGCATCACATGAATTAAACCATGAAGTTCATTATAATACGAACTAATCGTGTTATTTTACACTTTATTCGCGGTAACGTTGCATTTTACTTTTTCAAGTTGGTAGGATTGTAGTACATAGCTGAGCTTGTTATTTGTAAACAACGCGTAAATAGATGAAAGTTTTTGAGGTTATTTCCAACGTTGATTATTTGAAGAATGTCTTTAAAATTATCTTGTTTTATTGTGAAAAGGCAAAGTAGTCTCTTAAATATATTCTAGCATAAAAATAGCTCAAAGTAATTTATTTAAATTTCAATTTGAAAGAATGAAACATTAAACATCAATGCTCTTATCTCCTTGAACTCCATGTATTGGGAAATTTAAAACGCCATGGCATTAGTTTTCGCACTCAGGTGGCGAAAGACGAAATAAGTGGTTCGCTTGATGAAGTGCGGCGTGGTGGCGTTTCACTACCTTAATGTCGAGTATCGTGACATTATTTTACTTATTATCGAATATCTCGTTTTAGATTCCGTAACTTATGATTGTCATTCCGTAACTTACGGTTTTCATACTTTCAGAATACCAGTGAATACTTTCAAAATCTTTTAAGAAATTCCTACATTTGTTTATATAATTTTTTTATAATGTGTATTATTTTTGTATGTGAATAAATATCTCTTAAAGTGTGTAGTTTTCTAAGTAGAAGAAAAAAAACTGAAAATGATAATTTTTTGTAAGTTTTTTCAGTATTTCTCGAAACGCACGGTTTTAGGTGATGGAAAAGTTGAAATTCGAATTATGTACCCAAAAAGCATTCGAAAAATACTTCTGAAATATTTCCCCACCAAAATACCATATAACTGGACTATTAATAAATAGTATACACAAAATATTTTATTCTAATTTCTTTAAGTTTTGATGGATAGTTACGTTAATTGGTTACATGTGTTGCCATTTCTGAATTGGAATTAACTTCCTTCGAGTGATGTATCTACTTAACAAAGTCTATACCATCCCAATGTTTTAATTTTTTATCTACAATTATTAGATGTAGTAGTTTTAGTTGGATATGTAAAAGCAACTGAAGTTAAGAAAATGAAAAAGAATTTGAGGTATTTGATTTAATTTTTCTATCTCAATTTCTTTGCCATAACCATGTAAACTTAGGTGTTCTCTTTTCGCGGACTTTTCCCATAGTTTTGATTTGACATTTTATTCAAACAAAAAAATCTTATTTTTATACCTCTCTTTAATTAATTTTGAATACTTAATAATCATTTTTCCAACTAATATACAAGAATTTTAACGAATAAATTGAGCAAAATATTGTTTTGTTTCATGTTCTTCATTTAACCAGAGTTGATGTATTGTTTCCTACCACGTTAACTCAGATTCATACGTTTTCTGAACAACCATATCTTCATACACAGTTGCTATTGTGCCCAAAAGGTATATGGCACCTCGCCCTAGTCCTTTAGCACCGTCGGCGAGAACACTTTACCCTTTCCCCACCCCAACCCCCATTGAATCGCGTACGCGAACAGAGGAGCATAACTCCACCGCAAGGCTTCGTGGAAGTGCAAGGCTAGGAGTAGCAATTAATTAACAATGTATCTTCCGGAAACTATCTTTGGTAACATTTGTATACAGGAATGTACACTACATCATTTTAGAATAAAAGAATTTATTTATTTTTAAAAATATATCTCCATTTTGAACAAGCCAGTCCCAATTTATCTATGGATGAAATTCTAATTCTCATTTATTCTAGAGTGAATTAAGAAATATCAAAAATAAAAGATACAAATTATTATTTTTCTTCATTATAAAAGAGCATGGATATAGGAGTAGAAAATAGTGTAAAATTATTTCATGTAATTAGTGTATTAACTATTAAAAGGGAATTCTTGTTTCGTAACTACAAAAACTCTAAGTAACGGTTAAAAGGAACCACTCTCCTCTCTCACAATAAGTGAATTCTCAGTAGGAAAAGAAGAACCGCATTAAAAGGATTCAACGTGTCACTGATTCTAGAGGGAGGGAGTTGCGTGACATGTGTAGGTGCTGGGTCTAGAGCGATAGCTGATGCTGAACACAAAATAGACCTATATTTATGAACTGTTCCAAATGAGACTATCAATAAATTTGTTTTTTACGAGAAAAGTGTTATTAAAGTAAAAAGCAATCAAAACCAAAGAATTCAATTTTAACTACGTTCTCAAGTTCAATTTTTCAATATATAATTCTATGAAAAAAATATCTGTCTCATTTTCATATTGTTACTGTTACTATGTTTACGGTTACTGTACTAACCATTGAGTAGACAATTATATTAAATATACTAGATTGACAAGAAATTTCAGTTTAAAAATATTCCAATAATAAAATTACGAAAAACTTAGCATTGAGAGCAAGTTGCTTTTCACGATATGGAAAGGGATGACACTGAAATATTATCTACAAAAAGAGTGAGTGGACTGTATTATTGGCTCACATATTTATTAATTAATGTAAAACTGAAAAAAAAAGAAAGAAATAGACCTTTTAAGTACAATTCGTAGCCGTAAAATGTATTTGACCCCCTTCTTCATGTGCGACTCTTTTTTTTAATGATGCGGTCGATTTGTTATAAACTCGCCACAGTGGGAAGCGTTTTTAAGAGGAAGTGACGTTCTTATTTAAATAATACCTTTAAGTAGTATTAACACGAAAGGAAAAATACGTGTCGAATATTTTTTTAAAGCTTCAAATTACCCAAAAATGAAAAAATATCCTTGAAATTTTTCTCTGGACCTTACCTGGTAAATCATTTTTAGATAATTGAAATGTTTTTTTTTTAAATTTGAATACGCCATATTGATTCAGCCATTTTGGATATTGAAAATTTGACATTACATTCGTAATCAGAAACCTCAAAAACATAAATACCACTTATAATTTCAAAGGTATTATTTAAAAGAAGAAGGACCCTGACGAGGTTGATTTAGTGGTGATTTTCACTCTTGTATTGCAATTTTCGCAAGAATCCTGAAACACGTCAACGTTAATTTACTTTTATATTTAAATTAGTATAAGATTTAAATTTATCGTCTGTACAACAGAATTTTTTCAGAAAAATGTTATTGTAAAAAACGTTTTACCTTTTTTTAAAGTAGGGGTTGCGTGATAAAAATACGTGTCGAATATTTTTTTGAAATCTACAAAATGAAAAAAATCGCTGAGGTACACCTGGGGACCCTTCCTTGTAAGAGACTTTTTTGGACCATTTTCAGCATTTCTGCTACTCTAATCTGAAACATCTCGACAAATGCAGCCATGATGTTCGGCTATGATACTTTGGATTCCACCTGCGAACCTCACTTTTTGCTTCAGAGATATTCCGGGTGAGTGATGGTTACATAAACGGTTGACCGACTTCAGCAACTGATCACAAGACATCCTTACCTTCAGTGAACAATTGTTGTGCCTAAGTATTCAGTATAGGATAACTTTGCCAAACACTCTTTAGTCCGTTTTAATGTATTCCCTTTCACTATGAGACACGTGCATATCTTCAGTTCCTTATTTAAGTTTCTAAACTCTTTTCCACGTGTTAATCTGTAAATAATTTAAACTTCCTTTGTACTACAAATTGAGTTGACGTATACTTTGAGGAATTCTCCTTACTTCATGCTTAATAAATTTGCTTGTGGTTACAGCCACCTAATTTAGCAAACACTTAACTTTTGATAGATCGAGAAATTCATCTTAATTGCATCAGTGGTCCAGTCTCTATGCTACTTTGTTATCAGTTTAAAACGTTTTTGTTTCACGTTTTCTGCAGCCACTAGAATTGAGTGTAACTTTCGAACCCTCTGAAATATTAAAAAAAATGAAACACCCATTTATTCAAAAAATAATTGTTTTTTAAGTTATAGTGTTTAGTAGCATGTAGCTGAATGAATCTTCAATTCTTTATGAAATTTTCTATGTTCAACCAGAAAAATTTACAAGTGATGACATCTTCCGCTGAATGACTCAATATTCCTCTTCTACTGTAACACAGTCTGTCTTTGATATAATTTATTAATTGTAATTCTTTAAAAAATTAAAATTATTTATGTGTATCTTGGGGGTTAATCATGTGATTTCTGATGTATTCAGTGTAATTAAATTGTGAGATGTTGAACATGAATTAATATCTGGAACCATTTTCTCATAAATATTCCTTCATCACCAGAATCCTGGATTTTATACGTCATTTCACGAGCAGAAGTGAATGACTACAAGATTTTATCATATTTGTATTTTTCCAAAATAATTATGGTACTTAAAAATATTTTTGGACAAATATTTTTGATGGAGTAATCGAATTATCCTCGTCCATAAACAACTGCTGTAAAAATATATCTCGGAGTTATTTAATTTATGCAAAATTTCGAATGTCTGTGGAGACATAAAACACAAAAATTCATTCATTATAACTAGAGTTCTCGAGGACTCCATTCCTCAGATAAAGCTCCCGTTAACAAAGCCTCTAACACCTAACGTCGCCGCTATTGTCCTAAAAGGTACACACATTCGCGGGTCTCCAAAGACCACCCTGTTCCTTCCCCGCCCCTCTCACACATACGCATATATTCGCGAACTCCTCAGCAAAGCTTCGCTGTGCAACGCGACAGGGTAGAGGTGTGGGTGGAGGACATACCGGCGCCGGAGCCTCGTAAGCTGGAGCCGGTGTCGCCCTCGCCGCTCTCTCGGACACGTAAATAAAGCTCTCCTGTTTTTGACTTATTAGCGGCGGAAACCGGAAGTGACGCGTGCTGCCGGCGGTGCGGCGGCGGCGGCGGCAGTGGTGTCCCACCTCAACGGCGCTGCCCTGCGCGCTGCGGGAAGTATTAGTGCCATCAATTGTACGTGAAGAATAGAAATGAAAGTCCCCGACAGAAAGTGAGGTGCTTTTGTGCTGTGTGCGGCTCACCAGACCTGCCAGCCATTAATTCAGGTGTTCTCTCGCCAGAGCCAGCCACACAGATCCCCGTCCTCTCGCCACGAGCAATTGGGTGGTGCAAATGTCCACAAATTAGGATTATGTGTGGGTGGACGTGTGTACCCCGGCAGCTCTTCGCGCCCCCGCCCCACACCGGAGGCGGCATTTCTGTTCGTAGCAAACAAATCCGCCAAAAATATGGGATTTTAAGGAAATGACGACTGGCACGATGAAGACTTGGCTGCCCGCAGGGTTGCGGGAGAGGTGCGCGTGACAGAAGGGAGAACGAGAGGCATTGTATGAGTGGGGTGTGGAGGAGGAGGGGAGGAGAGTGGAATCGTATAGCGAGTGATATTTCATCCCCCACCCTTCCTGTCCACCCGCTTGTCCGCATCCAAATGAAGATCGTAATCAATTCCTAAAATCTTGTTAATGTGCCATTAATTTGTGGGAAACAGAACGCGCTTTTTGTCTCTGGTCATGAAACACTTGCATGTACATATTTTAATCCAACATTTTTTTGACGCTGGAACAAAACGCAGAAGCGAATTTGGCTTTGTTTGCGGTTGCTGAGAAGAGAGACGGGTGGAATCGTTTGAGGTGACGCTGTGAGCGTAAGCTCTGGATAAAATGTGGCCGCGGCCCGTTGCGATGAATCAGACAAATAAATGTTTGATTGTAGTGCTACGTACTGGAAGCGCTTAAGCAATTGTCAAAGGCTGCTGCTATAGCCAAATGTGAAACTATAAACGTATTATTTTGCTATTACTGATGACAATAAATTATATGTCACTTCTCAAGTTCATATAGATAGTCTTTAGTCAAAGAGATGACTAAATCTGACAGAACCACATGCATAGTTCTCGCATGGTTTCTTTCGAAGGTTTTTCGCTTTTTACTTTATGTATCACAATATATGTTAGTAAAAAACAACTTCTCTCAGGTTCGGACGTTTACCTATTTATTTGATTTTACTTGAGCTTAATGGAAATTACTAATGATGTAAGAAAAAAATTGAAAAGACCAAAGTTAAAGTTTAACAACTTTTTACTTTGGCCCTAGAAAACACGAAAACATTTTAACATAAAAAACTATGTCTACTCCAAAAACAATTTTTTCCGAGATAAACTAGAGCAAGCACTACGTTAGGAAAAACTGTCCTATGAACTGAATTGCCATGTTGTGAGATGGGAAATTAAAATTGTTCATGTGTCTCCCCTTCTCCCCTACGTTTGCATTATATCAATGCATGGAAAGGTTAATGTAAGTTATTATAAATAGAATTTCGTGTTCGTCAACGTATGTTTTTTTCCAATAAAACACAAATCAAACACGAATTACCATATTATATTGTCTTTTGTTTAGTCTAAAATTCTTTAGCTGATCATGCTTTGGCCTGACTCTATCTCTGTATTCAAGTGAACGAATACAATATAATGGGAATGCATTGAGTGCATTGAAAAAGTTTAAAAGTTTGTATCGTAATACAAATGTACATTGTATTGCGGAGCATAGAGACGAGTCGGAACAAACATTTTTGGAAATATGGATTAATGCTGCCATGAACTCCGTTACATTTGACAATGCACTGTATGATTATTTACACGAGGAATGGCAATTCACTTACAGCGTAATATATAACATTCAATGATATATTTGATTCTTAATTGACAATATAAGATTTCAATTTTTTCTTTAATTTTAAATAAATTACATTTTTATTTACATCATCCGCAAACCATTGTAATTGTGTTAATGATAAGAATTTCTATTTGTGGAACAATTTTTTAGTGTTTTAGTTCTCAAACAACTACAAAATTTGATCCACCGAGTGGCTCTTCTGAGTACTGAATACATTCACATTTTATTTATATCTGGTACACTACACCACGCTAAAAATAGAAAATCATCCTTAGTTACAAGTTGGTTAGAAAATTACCCTATTCGAAAAACATTGGTTTGCAAATAATGATGACTCATCATTGTCGAAGCCTGGGAAATACCCACGCGAGTCTAACTCGGAAGAGCGAAATCTCGCAGAACGTTGGGGCGAGAAACCCAAAATTTGGATTTCTCCGTGGGAAAGCCCTTAGCGCGCGAAGTGAGTAGATTAAGTAAATGAAAATGAGAAGAAAATGCACAAAAATGTAATATTATCAAATTATAATTAGTCAAGTTAATTATTATAATCAAGTATAATTAATTGTGTGTCTGATTTCTTTTATTTGCTTTATTGATTTTGAAAACCTAAGTTGATAACGAAGATTTCTATTTTTGAAGTCTAAAAAAGATAAGTAAATAAATGCACTCGCATGTCGAGTTCTGTGCCCTACTAGTATACGCAGGATAAAATGTTTCATTATGTACGACTGGTGTGGTTGTTTTTATTTTTACCTAGCTAATGCATTGTTTGTAATGATAATCATCCGAGTTAATCCTAATCATGAAGATTAATTCATACATGAATCACAATTCTTAAAATATCTACTTGAGGTACAATCATTCGGTAAAAACTTCAAATTTAATGAACGAAAATTGATTTTCGCATTGAGATGAAAAATTAGTACCCTCAATTGAATGTAAAAAAATTAACGAACGGATGGTAATGGATAATCCACATAATCGATTGAATTGAATAGCCGTTTTTGAACAGAATCTTTCCCCTTTTCAATTTATTTTGTTTTATTCACGAGTGTTATTCTCAGTTGTTAGTTGTTGAGGAATATTTTATTCACGAGTTAGCATCACCACCAACTTAGAAATTTGTTTAAAATAACTTTATTTCTTGGTAATTAAGTTTCGGTGAGTCTGAGTATTCGTAAGAGTGACAGGACAGACGGAAAATTATTTTATATAACTCTTTAAACCGTGTCACTTCAGTCGGACGACTCTCAGGCTCTCGATAGATTAATCAATTTCTTGTAATTTAAAATACACCGACTTGATTCAGTGTGGTCATTTGCCACCCAGAGCAAATCTCGTTGTTGCACTCAAGTTACCCTCTGAGGTATCCTGGGGCGTAATCACGTCAGTGGCGATCGAAGTTTTGGTTATTCAACCTCAGTGCCACGCGGAGGGGGTGACCAAAAGTGCATCACATTATAAAAATGAAAATCAGACTACTAACAATTTCATCCTTAGCGGCGTCTCGTGAGTCCGATACTGTTACGTGAATACATGGATAAGTTTCGCGAAACTTTCTAACTTAATTTATTTTATGCAAGGTAATCTCAAAGTATCAAAGATAATGTATCAAATATAAGTAATTAGAAAATCATCTTTTAAAATATATAAAAAATTTTTTTTTAAAATCACTCCAGAAAAGTATATTTTTAATTATCCGCATATAAATCATAATACTTTGTACCCTTGTGGACAAGTTGTGTTGTGTGTCGAAAAACATGAAACATATTTCTCCTCTCTGGTTACCTACAGGTTGACCCTATTGACCTAGCTATTCCTGAAATGAAATGACTGAAGTAACAATGATGTAGAGATTTTGCGTAAGGCGAAAAGAAAGTTCTCGAAATTTTTTAAAAATATTTATCTCTTTGAAATACGAGATTGGTTTGCATCCAAATTATAAAAATATAACGTGCAAACATTGTTGAATTAACGAGAAACAAACTTTAAAAGACATAATTTTATTATTATACTAGATAAAAACTAGATATAAATTTTGTTAATACAAATTCTAGTGAGAAGGAAATATAAATTAATCCTCAGTTTGACTTTATTTATTCCAGCTCGGTAATGGATAATCCACATAATGTACTATTATACACTATTCTCTCTATGCGAAAATATAAGTAATCAAACATTTTATACGTCGTCAGTAATTTTAAAAATTAATGTAATGAGATTCTACAAATTGTTGTTCTCTTATCTAATACCTCGTAAATCATTAAAGAATTCTTTACCACTTACGTTCTTAAAAGAATAAACGAGTGCTTAAATTTAATTATAATTTAAGCATTCCTCTATGATTCTTCCGTTTCCATCTTTTTTGACGGTAAACTTAATACGTTATGTCAAACAAAAGTAGATTATTTTGAAGAATACTAGTAGAAAGCGTACACCTTTGTGACGAATGTGGAATTACAACCTTCTCTTTCTAAAGTGAAAAATATACACACATTTTCTTTTTATTTTAATGTGTCTGTGTTCTGCAATTTAGATGTTACACCACCTTCGTAACACAATTAACTCTTAGACTTTTTCATAAAAAAGAAACAAAATCGTTTTTGTCTTTTCTTTTATAATTACATTATACCTTTGCCATACGATTAAAAATTGCGTTCAACAATGCTTTAGATTAGGAATAGATGTGTATAACTTCGTACATTTGAAATGTCTCTTCCAAAAATATTTTAAAATATGGAAGTACAAGAGAAGAAAGATAAGGGCTGTGATAAAGTAAAATATTAGTCTACTTCAAATTAGTTGTTATAACAACATTATTTTATAAATATTTATGAAGACTACTCGCGTGATGGTTTTTTCAAAATACTCGTTCCATAAACCTTTGCTTCACGTGGATAGAGAAGTGCATTAAATCGCAAGAATTACGTTTTTGTTTTCCTGAACATATTCGTCTACACTCGAAGTCATTTCGAGTGTGGAGTCGTGAGAGAGGAAAGGATGACAAATATCGCCTGCACCCTTAGACTGCGTTGATCATGTGGCCTTAGCACTCTTTACGCTGATTAACTCATCCAGCAATATGAACGGCAGCCAGGCGGGCAGGAGACAGGCCTCCTGGAGCCGCTTCTCGCCTTCCCCTCAGACCGAGGGTTCGCCGGCACTTACAAAGCACATGAATTACGAACCCTAGTTATCAAACAAAAAGCGAAAGGGAAGACGGGTGTTCTATTGAAGGCACTAACATGATATCGATGTGCAAGTATTCCAGAAAGGTAACATGGATATTGTTACTTATTATTGTGCATATATTCGCACATGGATTGAAAATGAATTTATAGTCATTTGTATATAAATTAATACTAGACCCAAGATGCGAGTTTTGCATGAAAAACAAAGCGCTCAAGCGCACTTACAAGGTCGCATACCTTGACAACCAGTCGCGAGAACAAATAACAATTTTCAAGATTCAAAAGCAACACTCTGAAGTTTGAAATCGATTATTTTTCAATCAATCATTGAATTGATTTTTTTAAAAATATGACATGCGTCCCTCTTATTAAAACAAATAAAGTTAGCTACTTATTATATCATGCCCATTATATTTAATACAGCTATAATTGTACATCAGTACCAATCACCTCGAAATGATGCTCTTCCATTATTGACTTACTTGTAGAACAATCTTGATCGTCACACGGTGGTTCTAGTCAATAATCAAAGTGGAAATGTTCATCTTTGTACCTCGAAATTAAATACAGTGATGTTGATGTAGGGTTAGGTGGGGTAAATGTAAACAAGGGGTAAATGAAGACAACTCATCTGAGCGACTACGTACGTGTTAAAGTACAAAATTGCTTTTCAAGTTGAATTTGATTTTTGTGTTTTGGAACTATTGAATATCAATAATATATATTTACCGTTGAACTTGACGAGTGCCACGTTATTTTGTTCGTGGACACGGAGAAAGAAATGTGAGTCAAGGTTGTACCATTGTAGGAAATTTATCATATGTACGATAAAAACAGGAACATTCAATGCAGCTGGCGTTCGCAATGATTCGTAGTGCTGTGTGATATTACTTCACGGATACCTGTGACACACGGAAACGGTACTACATATGTACTAGCATCGTACTCTACCAATGAAGGTTGACTCATGGGGTAAACATGTTGCAACATGTACACTTTTGCCTCCTGTATCATATCCTGAGAACAAGCCAGTATTGAGTCGACATTCATCCTGTGTACTAATGACGCTCTGTTTTCTCTTGTGACTTCAGTAATTTAGTTGGAGTAGACATGCCTCGGAAGTGCATAAATCGTCCAGATAGCTTTTGTTATGTGTGTTGAGATTTGACATTTAAAGATTGACTCCGCTAGTTTAAAAAATGTTATTAACTGTATTTTGGATGTAAGGGGGGAATAAGATACGAATTGGAATCTTCATATCTGTTGTTTTACTAGTGTAAAACGCTTGACAGATTGGACAAAGGGTTCATGCCACGTGAATTTTTTTGTACCCATGGTTTGGCGTGAACCACAAGATCACAAAAAAGATTGTTTTTTGTCTCACAATGATTAAAAGGAATAAGTACTAAATCCAAGCACGCAGTGAAATATCCCATGAGGTCAGTGCCTCACAGTTCGGATTTACCGATACCAAATCCTCCCATGAACCTAACAGGAGAAAATGAATCTGAAAATGAAGAAGGCACAGAATTTCAAAATAAGGATATAGGTGCCTCTACGTTTGAAGATAACTCCTCCAGAGAACCTCATCTCATAACAGAAAGTGAATTAAATGACCTAGTTCGAGATTTAAAACTATCAAAAAGAAACAAGTTGAAATCTTAGGTTCTACAAGTAGATTAAAGGATGGAAAAAATTAAAAGGAATATCATTCAATAAGAAACTAAAATGCTCTGAAAACGCCGCACGGAAGTGTTTTGAAAATGTGGTTGGAAATATTTTAGTGAACCACAAATCTTCAGATTACCAACATATAGTAGGTGAATTGTTACAATCCTACAATAATTTGGGACGTAATATGTCTCTCAAAGTTCATTTTTTGGTCAGTCATCTGGATTTCTTTCCGGTCAATCTCGACGCGATCACTGCTGAACATGGAGAACGTTTTCATCAAGATATCTCCACCATGAAAAAGAGATACCAAGGAAAATGGAATGGAAAGATGCTTGCGAATTACTTCTGGACACTGAAAAGAGACATTCCTGATACCAATTACAGAAGAAAATAAAAAACTGTTACGTTTGAGATAAGTAGAGTATCAGGACGCATGTCGTAAATGTAAGATTCTTTTTCAGAATTAAATTTTCCGTCACAGAAGAACAGAACTTGATGGAGAAAAAATAATTACATATTTGAATTGAGAGGAGAAAAGACTATTGTGATCATCTATTTTACTTTATGTGCCAAAACAAGTTTTATTGTTTCCCCACACACACTGGTTTTAATATCAACTAGAATGTAAAGAAACTATACTGTAAAGGATATTACAGTTCCAGAAACAAAAAAATTCCCTCCCTCCCCCCCAAAAAAAGAAAATCTGAAGCTTTCCAGTTTTATCCGCTCTGACACCCCCTTGCACCGGACGTGTTTCTACTCCGAAAATGTCCACTTCACTTAAGTTCAAAGATCAGTAAGTTGAAGTTGTAAGACAGAGGATAGTTTCGGACAGCATTCGCAGTCAAGAAAGAGGAGAAAGTTGAAGCCTTAAGGCCACAAAGGCAGTTAAGAGTCAATCAGAATTTTCTTTTACGTTCACTTTCACCGGGGTTATGCCGAACGTTTTTTGAGAGTTCAACAAGTCGAATTAGTGTTTGCTTTCTGTAATTTAATTTTATCTCGGAATTATGTTATGTTGTGGTTTATATTACATTCTTTATTCTCTGGCATTACGAATGACGAAAACATTATTTCCCAGAGTTTCTCGTATTTTCCCTCTCAGTAAAACGTATAATTGGCCATTGGATCGTCTGTACAGCAATCGCTACCTCCTCCGATTGTGCCTAAGAACAATACGAGTGTCATCGAGAGTGAAAGTGATGATGAAATTAGGCGACGGAAACGCACAACGCAGGGTCCTATGTCGCTCCCTCTCATTCATTTAATCCTTCTGCTCTTTATACCTTTCTAGCACTGTTCATCTCTTCCGCACTTGTTCCCACTCGTCCAGTTCCATCAGCTATCTTTCTCTCTCTCTCTCTCTCTCTCTCTCTCTCTCTAACGCTGTACAACATGGACTATGCGCGCTCAGCATTGTAGCCACAGCTTCCGGTGGTCCTTTTCAAATGTCTCCCATTATTTGTTTACTTTCGTTCTGTTTTCAAATGTTTATTCATTTGGCATTCATTGTTTTCATATTTTCCATTCAGTGCGAAAACAATGTTGCAATATTTGATCGAATGTTCTATTTTTTCGTCGCTGACACTCTCCATTGTGATTCTAATAATATTTATTGCGATGCGGAGTGGTGCGTTTTTTGTATGAAATATGCAGTTAGGAAATCCTGTTCCCTCGCGGTTTGATGGGGAGAATAATCCTCGAATCATATTTTTGCCGTAGTTTTGTTGTGTTCGCAAAAAGGAACGAGTACGCCCAAATATGACAATTGTGCGTCCTGAAAAGCCCGGAATGCCCAGACTGGCGCAACATCAGGGTTATTCATCTCCAGCGACACATGAGGGTTGGGTTGCCACAGATGCCTGCTCACAAGCTTCCTTTCGCCTTTGCAGACTCTCCAGTACGGAACGAATCCTGCGCCGACAGCGCCACACACGGACGCTGTTGCAACCATCGAGAGCTGCCATATTTCTTTGAAACTCTCCATTGTATTGATAAAATAAAATAGCAAACTTTGTCATGAGAGTATTTTTGATTGTGACTTTGACATAAATAAGTCACAATATAGGCGCATTTATGTAGCATTAAGTACAAAAATTTGTAATAAAATATTTACTAATTTATTAATACTCTGTGTCTGTTTTGTGCTGTTCGTCGGAAAACGATTGTCCTCCTAGGTGAAGATACTCAGCTATAACAATGCTAACTGGAATATCTTATTTATTGCAATAAGTCCAAATAATTTGAAGACGCCTTTCTAAATTTGTAAAAACATTTTTGGTAAAATGTTATTACTTACGTATAGGTACCGATGAGAAAAAAAACATTCTTTTACTATTGTAAGCAGTATGTATATTGAAGCTAATCTTTCAAATACACAACGTTGGATCTTCCTGAGTCTAAATTTAATGTTATGGTCCAAAAGGATCCCCAAACTCTCTCTATATCTATTAAGGTACCTGCCGTACCTTAATTTCATTAAATTATAATAACAATTTCATGCTAAAATTTTGAGAAATAGAAGGACAAATTTTGGTTTGAGTAAACCCCCAAAATTAGAGAAAAAATATTTGTTCTCGTAAGAATTTTTGATTGAGTCTCATTTGTCGAGAATTTATTAACCCTACTATTACAGCTCATACCATCCGGAGCCGGTAAAATGTTTCGGATGGCACAGAAATGTTGCTTTCTCCTAAAATGGATATTTTCTTGTAATGGACAATTCAAAATCTGAGTTTTCTGATTTGTCGATGTTCGCTGGGTCCATATTATCGTCACTTAGGGTTACATATTACAACAAAATTATTTTGAAATTTTTTTTGTTGTTATGGGTCTGAAGGAGGAGATACCACATGTGATCCTGTTTAAACTGGATTCCGTTGGAAGAGTGTACACCCTCACGCTAACAAATCTACCCGCCACTGGAACCGTTGACAACCTCAAGCCACATCAGAATTGATCAAAGAGAATCAAATTTGATCGAAGAGAATCGTACAAGAGTTTTCATTATGCTTCATTGCTCAATGATAGTGTTTTCATAACTAGGAATAAGTGAAGATCACAAATAAATTAATCATTGTATAAATCACAGAATTTGTTCCAAGAATTTTTAGTTCTTTTCAAAATAGACTATTTTAAATTTTTAATTAATCAATCTTAGGGTTCATTTTATTTTGTTCAAAGTTGTATTCTTCCAAAAATACTTTTCTCCTCTTTTGTATTTACTATGTGCACTTCTCGTATGCCCTCTCGTAGGCTACATAGATTTTTTTCAATTTCAAATATTTTATTTCACAGAAGATACATGCATACTTACATATAAATACATGACGTCTTGTTACCTATCAGTTATAACCACCTTGTCTGCAACTTCGTCATTGCAAGGCATCATATGTTGTAATTTGTCTCTGCGTCATTGATCGAGCGATTTTGTTTTTTCTCTTCTATTCATTATCTCTCATCATTTTCTCACATCTATGCTGACGCTCTTCTATTCTTTCTCTCTCATAATTTCCTTTCTTAATTATATTTCGAACTTCTACTAGTATGGTAACGTAATCACAAGTTGAATGAGAATAGTAGATGGGCCCGAGAGGCGAACGGGATGGCGCAGTCGGTAGGCGCATGAGCGCGTAAAGCTCAAGGTCCCGGGTTCGAATCCCGGTCCCGTCTCCCATTTTCATTCGACGTAACATGATTAAATTTATTGGTAATTATTTACTTGAAATATACATAGAAATCATACGTTGAATTGTGTCAAATATGATATTGTAGAAGTAGAACTCACTGTGAGGAGTTCTTAGCATAGCGGTTGCGTCCGATATACCTGTAAACTCAATTCAAGCGCGCTTTGACGTATTGTCTCGCGCCTAAAATGTTCGTCAGACGAAAAATACTCTACAAGAGACATTATTTGAAGGAAATTTAATGTACTTTATTTGTGTGTCGGATTAAATTTTCTAGAAATGTGTAATTTTGTAAGCAAATGTGTTGTTAGCAGACAATATAGGAAAGACTGGTTTTGGGGGTTAATTACTAAATTTTGGTCAAAATTCACCACGCTCCAACACGATATCTGTTCATCTGTGACAAAGTCTGTTAGAACTTACTTTGTACAAAATTTAATGCATATTATTTTTGCATTCTTTTACTTATCTCTAGAAGTGCGTATTTTTTCAGTTATAAACAAACAAACTAGAAAAAAGCTTCTTTTTTTTGAAGTTTTTCGTTTTTTTCTGAAAACGCACAGGGTTCAGGAGGTGACAAAGTTGAAATTCGGATTCATCACCACCGAAAACATAAGGAACGATTGATAAAAAAACTTCTATATTTTCCCGGCATACTACCATATGATTTGATACCAGTGTAATCGATTTGAAATATTTTTGTTTACGAAGTCTATAATCAAATTGTTCATATTTTTGTTTCCTTTCCTCACTTTCGTATTTTCTAATTTTCAGATGAAATACAAAACAGAAAAAAGAATCTGGAAAATTTGCTAAAAAAATGACAATTTATATTTCATTGTTTGTAAAGGCAATGCATGTAACACAGAGAGAACAAACAAATTAAAAAAGCAGGGTTTCAAATTATTTTGATAGCATGGGAGTTCACTTATTTTATTAATATTATCCTACAAGTTGAATTACAAGTCTAAAGGTATAAGATTTTGAGGAGTATTGTTTAACTATGATGACTATTACCACAGATCAACAACGCCTCCACTACATGGAAGTTATGATTTTCGATGTCCGGATGACACTTTTCTTTCTTCTCAACCATTCATCGATATTCATCATCATTTCTAAGTACAACGGAGTAAACGTCGTCTGCTTTTTAAGCCATGAACCTTTATTCAATGATCAAAGACGTAGTTCATGTTGACAAGGCGTGTGAATTCAAGTATTGGATATTTTCACTCATGGCGAATTAAAAGTTTATATAATAAAACATTCAATAAATTTTTATTTCTGATGAGATACGCGTGCATGTTGTTATAAGATCTTCGATTCCCTGTTTTATGGATTTATTTAATTATACCCGTTTCTGCTCCCTAGTAAAAATCCTCAAAATATGTAACTTTGCGATATGTTGTAAACCCCACATACAAAAGCAAGTAAGGCATTCTCAAAAATCTCACTAATTTATTGCGATGAAGAAGAAACCATACTTGCTTTTAAATTGTTTGCGAAATTGGCGAGTTCAGTGCAAAATTAATAAGTGCCTAAATAAATCGAAAAACGAAGTCTCAGTTGCGACTTCTGAACACATACTGTTCGGGGAAAGGAATGATTAAGCAGAAATGGGGATTAAAAGAAAATAAATGTTATTCTTTCCAACTTCCTTTACAACTAGACTTTGAACACTGCAGATATTTTAAATTACGATCAGGTCAATGCTGATTAGTTGTATGCGAAAAATGTGTTAGAAGAGTTTCAAGGTAATCCGATCCATGAAGCTAAGATGAATAAGAGCAAATTTTCATTTTCTCCTTTGGTCCCAATGAAACGGTTTAAATTTAAGACAGTATATGTTGTTGGATGATGAGACACCCAATGACTGCGTGCCAATGTAGTACATCTCCGTCGACAAAGGAATACAAGTGGAAAGTCATATCAAAGTTGGATGATATTTTGTTGATATGAATTAGTGATATGAGCGTAAACTAGCAAACATGAATAATCAATTATTCAAAATCAGCGTTGTGTTTCAAAATGATTTGAAAGCAGAATGGCTATGAAACCTGAGTAGATCCATTTATTAGAGTGTAGGTTTTGCGTGACGTCGGTCTCTGAAACGAGAATTCTAACTTTTTTTACTCACATAAAAATAGATGAACTCTAGAAAATTCACTGTAATCTAATGAATACGTCAGTGCAGAACATTGAAAAAGAAGAGAAGAGAGTGAATATTTATCATTCAATTTCTTTCACGCAATGAAAAAATCTTGTAAACTGCTTATTCTACATCCTTCTCATATCACAGCTAATATAATAAATTGATATCATTATCTGAAGAAAAAAACGTGTACCCAGCAATTCCAGAATATAAAAAAAGCATTTCAATGTTCATACAACATGTGCCTCTCCAGGCGAACGAACTATAAGATATCTACGAAGAAGAAGAAAGTGAATTGCTAGGAAAGTGTGGCGAGGAAGCGGATACGAACTGCAGAAACAGGGAAAGGAGCGGGAAGTGAAGGAGATGAAACCAACCCTGCTTTCAAGGAAGTGGGGGAGATGACATCCGCCCGGCAGACCAGAAGTCTCTGCGTGATAAACGGCCACAAGACGACATATTTATGCAAATATGCTGATGCTACGCCTAATTTGAGCGCCGCTTTCCCTGTTTCTGTTTCGCCAGCCTCTCACTCACCACAACCGTTGTATATTGTCCAGGGATTGTGTCTTGTACTCTATGACCATTATGAAGCTCTCCGTAGCTCTCAACATTTATGTACTGTTATTTCATCCTTATTTTTTCCCCTACGACCTCTTCTTTTCTTTGTTGAAATTATTTTTGGTTGGTCCATACTGCTTCCCTTCTACAGTCTCGGATAAATTCAAAAATAATGAGGAATTAATTAGAGAAAGATGTGTGGAAGATCAGTTCATTACTTGTCTCAATAATCCATTGCTCTCTTTAACAACATTTCATAACAAATTACTTGTTTGATTTAACTTTTGAAGAATGCATAGAACAGTGAAATTCAACAAAAGTTTCTTTGTGCATTTGGGAAAGTCTTGTTATCCACCACAATCCACTCTTGAGTAGATTCCCATTCCCTGCAGCGACCTCCTCTCTCTCCCTCGCTGTCGACGAATGGCTGCGGCTATTCATACGAATGTAACGACCATATTTTATGTTATTTAATTCTCATGGAAATAATATCAAATTAGTCAAAGCAGACGACAAAGCGAGAGCGCGGGGTGCTTCCTGTTGGAGGAGGGCCAGGGGAGTGTGTCGGAGGGGACTCAAAACACGGAGGGGAGACGTGCGTTTCTAATCGGCCGAGAGTGTCCTCCGAGGGCGACTCGCGGAAATCTCTCTTTGCGGTGGCGAAGCGAACGACTTCATTGCTGCAAAGTCCCTCAAGGGTCTACAGCGCACACGAAAACAAATATATAAAACACCAAATCTCTGTATTGTATCTATCTGCAAAATAATAGTGAATCTGTTCGGTGTAGAGTAAATATTTTATTCGCTCATTGGAGATGCTCTTTAATTTTTGCCATAGTTGCTTTACAATTTAAGTTCTCCAATGCTTCGGAAAATGTTGCTCTATACTAGTTTTGAAAGATTCTTCTGTCAACAATATCCTTTATAAATGATGTGACATGAAATTTACACCGTGAATATCCCTTATACCACTTTTAGGCAAAGAAAAAATTGTCATAGGGGAATATCACTTACAAGGGAACTTTCAACAAGCGCAGGTCGAAAATGATCCTGATATTTTTAATACTGAAACATATTGACTACTAGTATATAATGTCAAAATACTAGCGGCCATGGCGCATTGTAAGGCACTGAAAATAATTACGAAAAACCAATACTTCTCGCATGCCGAAGAGCCATTTTTATGTGTCTTGTACAGTACAACCCTGTACTACGAAACGGGGGAGCATTGACATCCGAATCACGTGACTGAGCTTTGATTCGTCCGACTTCTATGTGTCTTCACCACTAAGGGAGGACATGAAAGTGCAAATGAACAATGCATTTTCCCGCGCATTTAAGAAAAGGATCAGTCAAGTCAAATAGTAAAACTATATATGTAAGTTCATCTAAGTATGTTATTCATGTTCAAGTTTTCTTTCGGTATCTTTGTACAGGAATTATGTAAAATATTAAAACTAAAATTTTGCCTATATTTTATTTAAATATTGACAGAGCCAAACGTTACATTTTCAAAATGATAATATAAGTAACGTGTAGGAGGAAATGGAAGGGTGCATCACAATTCATTTACTTTGGCCGATACATACCTTTTTACTTTGGCCGATACAAGAGAAAAAATTATTTTCGGTACCACTAAAAATTCAGTCGTTTTTAAATATTATTTCTTGCGTGTTTGTATGGATTGCTACTATATCATTGCCATGAATTTTCTTGTACAAAATGCGTATTTATTGTATACCTGAAACATTTTGATTAAAATAAATGAACAATTAACAAAATACGTTTCGTTTTGCTTTCATCACGTCTTTTGTGTTGCTATTAAATGCCACTGGTATTTTGATACTATGAAAACAAGATTTGTTTTAATTTATTAATGCAAACAAAACAGAAATAAAAATTTGTGATTAAGGTCGATAAAATGTGTGAAAGATCTTAATTATAAAGCGATAGAATTCGTATTTCGTAATAATACCGAGATTCACTATCGGAGAAAGATATTGAGGTGATATCGCGGCACACAATGCGAAACTTACGGCAGCAGTCGGTGACCTTCACTACAGCAACTGTTTCGGCCTGTACTGGAAAGGGTTGCTTTTCTTCATGATTGTCCAAAGTGTGATCGAAAAGAAGACACCAAACATTAACAAACTTATCGAACTTTTGTCAGTGTCTTCCAGTGTGCCATCGTCGCTACTACATGACATACTAACAGTCAATGTGTTTCAATATAAAAAATCAGGACCACTTTCGACTTACGCTTGTAGAAAATTCTCTTGTTAGAAAAGACTTTCTTTCATCGATCAAATAAATTGTCTGGAGGGTAAAAGACTGGGATATACAATGAAAATTATAAAACTAATGGCCTAATTTGAATGGTTTCAGTGAAAAGACATTGAAAATGCTTAGCTTAAAATTCAATAGGACGATTCAAATATACAAATAAATAAAATACGAAAAATATGAAACTATGCTTTCAGAACAATATCAACAAAATCTTTAAAATGAAATCAAATGATTAACGCCAATTAAAATAAAATAGATACACATATTTTTAATAGCTTGAGAGAATAGCTAAAACTCAATGGTGTAACCAAGAGTAACAAAGATAGAAACATTCTACTGTTCTCCTCCTAAAAATAACATACTAAAATGAAACATCTACAAATAGATACTCTTAAGACTCGCATCATTCGGAAACTTAAAACCTATGGCACACACACACTATCCGGCGATACGTTTGTATGACGCAACATTGCATCGTCCCTGTCACACAGAAGGCGTTCTGTCGCAACGACGCGACACGGCAGGCGATACGGTAGTTCAAATTCACAAAATTATCGCGCGATCCAGGCGGTCTACATCAGTTCGTTATAAGGTTTGTTCAAAATGGGAGAAGAAACTGAACTGTTGATAGAAAAAGTGAGGAAGTACGCGCATTTGTACGATAAAGGCAGAAACATGGATAGTGATTGCAGAAAAGCTGAACATTGCTATTAAGAACGAATATGTTTTTATTTCACATTATTATTTCAGGTTTCACAATTTTATTTCACAAAATAATTTTATTACGTAGTTATCATTTATAATAAAGTACCTCAAAAAAGTATTATAAACAATACCCTATTGAAGTTATTGCAAAATAATCACCAAAATTTTCGCGGACTTGGATTGCAGCATTGGTTGATCTTCGATTGGTGGCATCTGTTTGTAACAGCGCTTGCATAGGCTCTGTGACTTCGCTTTGATCATTAATTGGGTGCACCCAAAATCGTCTCTTTTTTATTCTGGTACACTGTAGTGCTAAAAGTGGCAGGAGTTGCTCTTCGTCAGAACTACTCATTTTCCAAGAAAAACCTGCAAAACACTGTAACCTGTGCAAAATACTATTGACAACCTGCTCTGCGGAAAGCTCTCCCAACACTGGATCGCTCAAACAGATATCGCGCTGTATGTGACGTAGCCATATCGCCGACCGCCGCGACACACCGCATCCTGTGTGCCAGAAGCTTAAAAATACGCGCTATAACATAAAAGACTGTAATAAGTTCATCTTTTGACTTTGAGCTCGACTAAAAAGTTAGTTATAGTTCATTTCTATTGTTGTTTACGTAGCGTAAAGACGGATATATAATTCTATCATGAGATATCGAAAATGACCGTTTCGGTAGTAAAATGTTAGTTATAGTTCATTACTTCATCATATGTTTTATATTTGTGGTGTGAAGTAATCTATTATATATAACCACACACGCGGAGTAACATACCCACTCACATATTAACACACACACATGTATGTATATATATATATATATATATATACATTATCAGTCACACACATGATTGATNTGATTTATATCATGTCTTCATCAAAGGAATTTACATTATAATGTTCTTTTACAGATACATAAATCTATACACGACTTTTTTCTTATACACATCCTTTAAGTACAAGCTTTTTTCTATCTTTATGCTGATATGTTAAATTTTTACCAAAATGCTCTCTTCATATTCTTGGAAAGGTTTAGATTTTGCTACACTATCTATTAATCTATTTAATATTTTTGTGTCTGGTAGGCCTACACCCTTGTACTTCATCTGTTTGATGTACATCCTCTCTGCACCATAGAGGACACAATCCCATAGTACATGGTTATTATATTTTAACAACCAACACTCAGGAAGAAGGTCAAAAATTAATGACGTCTTTTCATTTTTTGACCTTCTTCCTCAGTGTTTTTATATTTTTATCACGTGCTCCGGGCAAATAGATTCAGAATTAATCTCGGGATATATAAGAGAATTAACACAAGAAATAAATTCATTTATTTTATTATATTAATTTATTAATTATTAAGATATTTTTTCCACATAGGGAAACTACTAATGTGGGAGAGTTTTCAGTCCGTACGTACTACTGTTGGAGAGCGTTGGTACTATTTCCCCGCTCGGCTGAATTAGTCTTCAACTCCCTGCAATCCAAGATCTCTACATCTTAACATCCACCCTTCCCAAATGAGGTTCAGTCTCATAGCCTCATGAAACATGTTATAAAATAATGTAAAATAAAATAAATCGTCGAAAATTGTCAAACTCGACCTTTTTGCATAATAAAAGGGAAAAAATTAATTTTTATGCTTACGTCATGAAAAGTGACTAAAATATCCTAAAAAATTTATTTGTCATGACAACCAACAATAACTTTATGCAGTTTGAAAACACTTGATAACAGCAATTTACGAATGTTTTATTTGGTAATCAAACTTTCATCAACATGTACCCACCTTTCTTGAATCTCCTTCCCTTCGCAAATTACCAGTGCAAAAGATAACACTGTACGGAGTAATTAAGAATTAATAGAGCAAAAAGCAATACTGAAAGAATAGCAAATTTGACATTTCATTTGCATGAAATTTTTTTAGTCTATTGAATTAATTCCATATTTATTACTATTCACGTTGAGTACTACTGGACGATGCGCAGCGCAACAACATGGCTTATGATTACTAGAGGTTCCGTGACAGCTGTGAATCAGTTCCACTAAACAATTCCGTTGCAACTAATCTGTCAAGGCAGTCGTACTCGGTTCCACTGAAATATGTTATTGTAACGAGTGTCTTTTTTTTATTTTAATGTCATAACGTTGCAACGAGTTGCAAGGAGTGTGTTTTTTCTTCATAAATAGTTATGAACTGAAGTTTGACACTAATTTATTTTGATTACTCTGGGGTACAAAATAAATAAAATTATCTGTACCAAAGACTAAACTAGTATTTTTATGCATTTTGACGCTCTGAATTTGAATGCGGGGTTACAATTGCATCATCACCCTCAATTTAATCACAAAAAACGCCCATAAACATAGAAAATACTGATTTAAAAGGAGACTGGGGGTGATGGAGCAATTCTGAATTCTGATCCAGCGCGTCAAAATTCATAAGGACACACAGGATTAGTCTTTGGAGTATATCCATTTTTTTGCATGTGTTATCGGAATTCCGTGTGCTACAATCTGAAATCTGTGACAAGACAAACATTTTCATTCAGACTGAATTCTGCAGACACACGTGGATGTCAAGTCATCGTTGTCGCAAGATTATGTGCTTCGGCTACGCAATACAGATTGCTCCACAGAAAACCGGTTGCAACACCTTGTCACGGTTCCATGTGTAACTGTTTAGACTGCGGTTGAAGCGGTACCTGTTAGTAACGAGGTACTTCCAGTTTCAATGACCCTTCTCGAATAATTACTTTCCCTTTGCTTTTCTCGATGCCCATATTGCTTTCATTATCTTCGAATGAGCTCTTTTTCTTTCATTTGGATCCGATCTTCTTGGATTTTTCTGTCTGACTAATTGAAATTTTCTTTTCAAATAAATTTTTATTTTATTTTTAATTTATGACTTTGAGTACCTCCCGGCGGATTATTTCCGGGAAGCGTCGCCTGTGTCTTGCGTACAATGTCTTTACATACAAATAAGTATAACGAATCACATAACCAGTGCCTTTTTATTATAACTTTTTATCGTATCATAATGAACAGCGGAATAATTTCTTATTTTATCATTACGATCATTACTCAAAAGGAAGCTCACGCTATTGGAAGGTTGTCACATGGACAATTTGATGTTATTTATTTGTATTAAATAAAAGTTCGAGTTAATTTTTTTACAATTTTGAACATGTGAACAAGCAAGATGAATAATTATTCACTTTTCTTTAATATATAAACTATCAAATAAATAAACAAATTCTAATAAAAGAATAAATAAAAAAACTATTTTTAAAAAAGACATGTTAGAGGCGGAGAATTATCGATAGCGCTATCGATAACCTCAAAAAGGTTGTTCGATATTCGTCTATTTTGCATTCAAGTTGTCTCTATTCGGTACAGGAGACATTGAAATTCTCTGTATTCGGCACAGGAGACAAGGACAAATTTATTTTTCTATCTTGTATTTTTCTTGTGTATAACTGGAATTATTACGTATGTAAATTTTTTTTGATTTAATGATATTTCAATATTTCTAAGTATGACAACATTATTTCAGTATTTCCAGCAATTTATTTTACATATCTATTTGCTTTCGTTTATTTTAACTGTTTTAAAGGTTTTCACACAATAAAAAAAATAATGTGCCCACAACTTTGCTAATGAGGACACATCATATTTTATTGACAACTGTAATAAATTCCAGCACAGCTCTATGAGAAGATGTAAACCTTATCTAAATAAGCGTGGCTCTTTACATTCCCACCGCGTTTCGTTGAAGCGTAGCGTCGGTGGAGATTGCTGGCGTTCCGCACCGCTCTCGCGTGGGGCCGACGGAAACTTCTGCGTCGCATGAGAGGCGTAATCTGGGCGAACCGCTGTTTCCCCGTGGGGAGCACGTGCGGCAGCGAACGTCTCAAGACGACGCGACGACGCGCGGGGAATTCTGGGAAGACGTGCACAGCATTCGCTCTACTACTAATGGCTGAAATAATTCCTTTTCTTCTAGAACTAGGTAAAACTAATTCAATTTTCAAGATGTCAATCGGAAAAGAAAATGATTAAATCTGACAAATATCTGACGAAAACGCTCAATTGGATCTCTATTTTGAGAAACATGTTTTGATAATTTGTTTAAAAGGAAATTCCCACAGAAATAATCTCATTTTTATTATTAAGACATAAGTTTTTGCTTTTATATATGTATGTATATCGATCAGGCCAGCTAAGGACCACGAAAGACGAGTACCAGTAAGGATCAATTGATTTGAGTTTACTCACTAGACTCGTCGTGATTTTACCGAGATCGGAGGAACCGCGTCTAGATATGATCCAGACCACTGTATCCGAGCATTACAACTGCAGTTGTTAGTCGCAGAGGTCAGACTCTTTGTAAATCCCAGCTAATTAAACTGGGACATGGATACAAAGAGCTACAAATTTTATCTTGCCCCGCCCGGGTATCGAACCTGGGATGACTTGGTGACACCGTGGCCACGACGGGGACTTATATATAAGTACAGCGATTAATATAAAAGACATTAGCCACCGGTACGTTCAATACACGAGAAACAAAAGGGAAACAAGAAAACAAAATAGTGAATATGCACCAACTTTACTGACAGTCATTCACGATTCTGATAATGGTATTTAACTGACAATAACATCAATAGTTAGAAATTAATTATTAAAATATTTGGAACTATCATTAAGTCAACTGATTTATGATCACCTGTATCTTTTAATTGAAAAGAATTTCTTTCCATCGATTTGTAATCTGTCGTAACCTTTTTGTAATGGAAATCAAATTTCTTGTACTTCATTAAGTCATGAAAGAAATTAAAAATAAATTTTGATAATTTATTTTCTTTAGAAACGCATCAATTTATTTGGTTTGACAATCCACCAAATTTATTGCAGATCACATGTGTAACCGTGGCATTACTGAGTTCTAATTATTTCTTATGTAATGACTAAGATTGGTTAAGGGAAAAGATATGGTCTTTCAGAAGCGATATTTTTTGTGCAACATATTTTTTGTACAACAAGAATTTTTGAAATACTTTTTAAAAAAATCTCTTATTTGGACATAAAAATTAAAATCATTAAATACCGAAATTGTTCGTACAAAATGAAAATGAAAAATATGCACCAATAGTAATATTGAAAGAACTAACAAATCCAAAAATATTAATATCTAAAAATATTAGAAAAGTTTTTTAGTGTGGAATAACTCTTGTGCAAGTCATGATAGTTTCAAATCGTATCAATAAAAATGACCGAATACCATTGAGAAATCATCATGTAGAGAAGAATTTCATACATATTATAACCCAAATAGCTTCGGAAAATTCGTAATGTTGTATAGGGTGAGTAGTACACATTGTTTGTAATCTTAATTTTTCAGAGAAGTGAAATGTCAAATATTTCACACAATTTCAGGAGAAGAGAAATATTTATTTGATAGAAAAGGAATCCATTCTTTCTGCTCAGTGACAATTTTGTCACCGGTTCTTTGGAACTTCAAAACACATTTCTTGACACGACATATGAAGAGAACATTAATCTCCGTGCATCTTTTCCATATTCCTCCTTCACACCTTCTGTGTCTTCTTCGCTTGTTTACCAACCCATGTTTGATGCTACGCCTTCCTGCCTATTAGCAGATTGCTTTCAGATTCAACATGCGACTTCCCGTAGCGAACTAGAGCTCTCTCTTCTTTTCTAAAACCAGATTTCACGAAAAGCAAATTTATCGTTGTCGACCTTTTGGGAGTTAGTGTGGGAGGGAGGGAGGGGGTGAGGTTGAAGGGCGGTGGGAGGACAGTAGCGTAGCGGAGACGTGAGTGGGAGGCAGGAAAGCGGGTTAAGCCCAAAACCTCGATGGCATATGTGACATTTCACAGAGCGATACATCAAAAATTTAATCTACGAAATGGAGCAAGCAGACGGGTGAAGAGAAGGGGGAGAGGCGGTTAGCTGAATGTTGCCGACGCGGAGGCGAGCAAACAAACTCTCGCCCTTCGCTTACACCGCTGCTCACACCATTGCTGCAGACAACACTGCTACTGTTGGTTGCAGACGCAACTGTTCATTTTGAAACATATTCCATTTGCAATTTTTTTCTCTTTCAGGATGAATGCAAACATCTGCATTATTTTCACCGCTGCCACACTAGCAACTCATTCATTGCTTAAATTACGAACAGCACCTAAGTTATAATTATTCATTGACATTTCTCTCTTTGGTATTTTGCCTTCGCAAAATAGGCATCCATTACCAACATAATGAAAATATTTGCAAAATTTGTCATTAATATATCTCAGAGTTATTCATTCTTCCATTTGTCGTGGAAATATAATTATATCCAATTTTCCTCGTCTTCTCACAGCGGCGACTTGACGGTCAGTTGGATGCTACATTACGTGCCATCTTCATGCTAACTGCCTCCGGATTTTCCACCGCTCTTGGCAGCTACGAGACGACTCGATAGACCTGTAGCTCGGCTACAGCAAAATGGTCGCCGCCTCTCTCGCCAAACGGAAGAAATCAGTGCTGCTGTGGTTTCAGAAATTGAGGATGAGAGAAATACACTTGTGGCAGTTGTAAGAGAGAGTATAGAAGTGAGAGATAGTATCATTGGTTGGAGAGGGAGGGAATGCAGAGGAGGTTGAGTGGATAAAAGGACATTCTGGTCTAGTGGAAAAGAGATCGATGATTTGAATGAACCGTGTCACCAAACGACGTCGAAAATTAAAGATACGACATGCAAAATATCATTCATGGGTTTAAAATATAAAGCACGAATTGAGCAAACAAAATCAAGTTATTCCAAATTTTGCAAGAAAAATTAATTGTGATTGTATTTGTTAAAATATATTTGCTTAATATCAATAAAAAAAGCTATCTTAGAAACGGAAAATTGTATTAAAAATATCAAAAGCTGTTTGAATAATGCCAAGTAACGTATCCCAATTACAGGCAAGATGAAATGAAGAGAAAGTAAAATTGTCACCAAATCACTAGTTTTACGCCTAGTTCTCAATGACACCGGTTAGAGTTTTATTTACACTAAAAAATATTTAGATTTTTTTGGTGATTGAATTGAAGATATAAATAATTACACTTCATTTAACTTATAAAATTTCGATTCGAAAAAATAAAAAACAATAAATGATTATCATCAGGTGACTTTAGTCTTAAAATGAGTATATTATCAATGAGGAACATTTTGTATTGTAAATTGGGTAATATTGAATTATCTTCAGCCAACAGAACGCGCGTGGGAGATAACTGAAACTTAATTGACCATTATAGCGATAAAATCATGAAATTAAAGTAAAATAGCTATTCTTGTTGGAGCATGAGCCGTACTCCAAAAACACTCTGGTAGCTATGGGAGTGGAAGGTACCTTGATTTAAATTAATGATTAAAAGATTTTAAATTGGAGGACCACATGAATTACCATGATTTTATATCAAAATAAACAATAAATCAATGGACGTACAAATATCAATTGTTTTACAAAGAAATGACACAAAAACACGTTCCCTAATAATCCCACCAAAAATCTAACCTAAACACACAAGAAGTCAATGGACATACACTTAAAATTTGTATTACTTACGGCTAAAAACATGGCATTAATTTAATGATAATGGATGTATGATTATGTACAAGGTTCAGTTCAATGTCATTGAATTCATCAATGAAGTCATGTTAAATTGATCATGAAAGATCATACTGTTGGTTACATTTTCACTGGCCAGTGAAAGGTATGTGAGCTCATAGTTACGCTCATGTAGCGTTCGCCGATGCTCAATTGGTGCAAAGCGTCCCAGGCCGTTGGAAGATGCAGGAGGCAGCCACGGTGTGTGGATTCATCAATAGTATTTAAAGTTTATATGATCATACTGTTTCCATGATCACAATAAAACCATATTCACGACAGTTCCAAATGGTCACATCACATGGTTGGTTGCTCGAATAGTTTTACTTCACGCACAACTCGCTTCACTAAATGTTCATGACGGATGCAGTTATGGACCGATGTTGACTCGACGAAGTTTGAAGTGAGAGTGATGCTTGAGCAAGCGGCTACGAGGTCTTCCCATGTTAACTCGAGGGAAAGCACTCGCGCGCAAATACATTATTATTGAATTCTTTGTGCACAAATTAAATTTTTTTATGCAAATTATAGAATTGATTCAATGTTACATAAAAAATAGAAAATTGACATTCAGACAAATTTATGTGGCGATTCTCCATGTAATAAATAGGTAATTATGTATATTTTATCATCATGAAATGTCTTGGTGAGAATAGATATCTCTAGTGGCAGATTGACGTAATTAAACCTTTTAGATTTATTGAAAGTATTAGTTAATATTGTTTGCTTCTGGTGGAAACGCACCACTTGTCTGTCCAACATTCTAAATAATAATTATAACCAGAGTCATTAAATTTAGTATATAATAGTATAGTCCAATGAATGAATGAATGAATTTTTATTTTGGCAATGAATTAATACGCAAGAGGAACACATTCATTCAAAAAAGAACATTATATATCACCGAAGAATTCTGACTCTTTTCAGTATAATCTTCACTAAACTAGAAAAGTTACTTCTAATTTTTTTTGCCAAGTCTGACCTGTTCATGATGGAAACAATCTGTTACATAAAATATTCCTTCACTTTACTTAATGTGTTTCTACTTTAAATCGCGTCATCTTAAAATGTATAAAATAAAAGAGTAGAGAAAATTAAGAAACGTTTTTATCCTACACGGTTCTTAGTATGGTAAGCAAATTCCATTTATCATACGAGCTCTCAGACGGGAAAATGAACAAATAACGCAGGAAATATAACTGGACACTTTTACAACATACCGAACATATTGAATGTCAGATGTTTATTCATTTTCTTCCTACTAAGACTTATGTTCAACAATGCGAAGAAGTACGTTTCTTATGATACGAAAAAGTGTTTTGATTAAAATCTGTGAGTGTCATTAAATAATACTTTAACATCGAAGTATTAGAGATTTACGCTTCCTTACATCGCCGTCCTCTCCAGAGAGTAGCATTATGTAATTAGCAGTAAGTAGGAAGTCGAACTAGGAGCTTCTTGAAGGAAAGACACCTCAAGAAAGAGCGAACTCATTCGGCTTGAGTGCTCGGAGCGCGCGCAGCCAATCGACGTTGGAAATGTTATATCTGTCTGTTCGCAGTTGAATCACTGCGCCCCGTCGCAAATCGTCCCCCTTCGCTCTGCTCTGAACCCTGACTCTCAAGCGTTGACACCCTTGCTCCCCCTGCCCCCTGCCCACCCCTGCCAAAACACCCCGACCCATCGCCTGCCGCTTCGCCACCCCAGCTTGAGTTATGTACGGTGTCCATTGTGTTTGGCTGTAAATAATCGGTCTTGGTGTAAACTTTGCACAAACAACGTTGTCTGTCACCAGGTCTTTGTCACAATTTTTAAAATGACGTTCAGTGTTTTTTCTACCCTCTATGTCGAGCACGATTTCGAGAAAGGGTGCTGGTGAGAGTAGAACGGACAGAGAAGCAACAGAAAAGAGTGAATACATATGAAATTGGTGGACTAATAAAAGAAAGAGAAAGTCTTTGTCTCTTTTGTGATGGTTTTATGCGAACTATCGGAAGAAAAAAATCTAATAAAACCAACGAAATTTTTAAGATAAAATTACAACTGTGTTCACGCGAAAGAAAAGGGTTGATTTATACGAAAGTAGTTAAATTGAGATGGGGATTGTAAAGGTAACATTGAAGATAAGACTGCAACAAGAGATGTTGCACAAGAAGTCAGATATTCCAACAAAGATGTAATTACTAAGACAGAAGACTTTTAATTCACCAACAAGATAGCACATGGTGGTATAAAATAGGGGCTATTAAGCCACCTGCAAACATGTGAGAGTATACTACACACTGAAGTAAATATGGAAACAGGTCGGAGAATTTTAGTCGGTGAACCAACAAGGATGTGGGCACTACAACTTCAGAAGCTGGGAGCAAATGTTCTTAAAAGAAAAATGCACTGTGGAGATATAGAAGAGTAATTTTATTTTTACTCATACAAATATGACAAGAACAGTTTCCAAGTGATGGATTGAGAAATGAGAAAGGGACTGACGAAACAAAACCATCACAAAAGAGACAAAGGTTCATCAACCGAATAGAAGTGCAGATATATCGACAACTCAACATTGTCGATAGGGATTTCGTAGGGATTTCAACCTAGGGATTTCACCAAACGTTGTGTTAATTCATCCAATCAACTCCAACATTACTCTCAGTTATAATCATCATTTTCATGCGGAAAATATCTTTTAAGTTATCACCATGTGACCAAGGTTCAACGACCAGCAAAGGTGAAGCAAATAATACTAGTGATGTTTTAATAGATCATTAAAAAGTAAATGTACAAGGAAAGATAAAGTTGGAAGCGACGGAGACTCAGAGACGGAAGGATGCAGGGTGCCGATTGCCATTTCCATAAATCAAAGGTAGTGGCGCTGTTCACTCAGTCATTGCCAGCACCCACGCGTGAGTCGCATAATCCCCCCCCGCTCCCCTCCGCCCATCACTCGCTTCTCACCGAGCTATCCTTCCTTCCTCGACTTCATCACATAGATTTTGACATTTCTCAATAGATTTTTACTCGCGTATATGGACCTGTTATTACAGTGCATGGTCTTGAAGAGTTTAGCGAGTAGTACATGTCCGAAATTAATCCCAATGGTACCTCTTATAAAACAATGAATGAATTAACGAGTATGAACTTAACGAGAGAAAACTAATATGTGAGTGACCTTTATGTGATTCTTTCTCTATTTCATATTATCTGTTAACATTTATCTATGTACATATTTATTTAAAAAGATAATGAAAAATACAAAGTAAAACATAAAAAGCTTGCATATTTGAAGAAACAGCTCACGTCTTCATCAGTCACGTAGATAATGAATCGATTCTTCTCTGTCCGGCTTATGTTGACCGACAGGAAAGAGAAGCATGAAGGAAATTTTAAATTAAATTTTGAAGAATTTAGAAAAATGTACTGATGTCTATTTAATCTGGAATGGGAACTGGCTCTTAGGGACCAGATGATACCCAATTAAGAGTTTTTACATCTGTATATTGGAAACGTTGGGGTAGTGTTATCAAAATCATAACTTTAAAACATTCATAAATTTTTTATAATGCAATTTAGCGTGGGATGGGACAGATAGAAAAAAAATTGATTTATCACAAGAAGCTCTGTGGTTGTTCATCCTTATGTTGCTAGGAGTAGTAGTTTCTCGTGCATAAAAGCTTTTACAGATTGTGCAACCTACACAGAGAAAACCTCAGCTGGGGCAGTTAATGTACTGGCTACCTGTCGGACAGACAACACAAATGCTAGCACAACTATCATCCGTCTGCTATGACGTAAATTTTCCTCCCTCTGTACCGTAGCTTACAATATTAGCTCTCACAGCTGAAGTAGATAATCTATAAGATGAGAAGGAGGTACTAACTTATGGTAGAAGACGTCACCGACCCGTTAAAATGTAACGTTGATTCGACGTCGAAAACTCATTTGCATGCTTTTTTCTCTTACGGCTTTCTTGGCGATGTTCATTTTTATTACAACTCCATAGCCTTACCTTGCTTAATCCCAGGCACATAGCACACATTCTTTTTCAGGAATTTTTTTTCATCGTCCGTGTGAGACATCCGACAGCGCCAGTACTTGTCTTCTCAAGGTGAGAACGCTACCACTGGACTACTGCAACCCGGTAATAGTGAATAATTTTTTTACGTCTTGTGTTGCGCTGCATTAGANCTAGATTTGGCACCATAGTAGTGGTACCATGAATAGCAAATACGTAAAATAGTATTCATCACTAAAATCTTGAAAAATATATCTTATAGTACCAAGAAAATATTGTTTTTATGAATTCAAACATTTATTTATTTTAAATATACTTGAAATTTAGTCTTATTAGATTAATACAGTTCAAAATATAATACAGTTTAAAATAATAATTAGGTAATGGGCAACATTAATCTACAAATATTCAAATTATCATCAGTGTAAAGATGCTCGTCGTCGAGACAACATAGTAAATATTCGTCGTCTCGGCTTCAAGTTTCGGGATGACGTCATTTAATCGTACTAATGAATCACTTGGTTCAATTAAACAACTATTCATAGTTGCGAAAGCCACGGTCGATTTGACTCCGTAAAACAATTGCGCAGGCTCTGCCACCTCAGTCATGAGTCAACGAACCGAATGGCAGAGCAGCAGAGTATCATTTAGCAGCAACACGAATGAGATCGACGGGGAGGAACAAACAACAGTTCTTATAGCTATGTCAGGATTTTGAGCGGGGCTGAGCTGTTGCACACAAAACCCATAAGATTTAGCTGTTGATGTTACTTTCTTCCTCCCAGACAAAACAGCTTCAGCTTCCGCAGTGATAGAATATTGGTTTCGATCAGACAAAATCTCTTTTAGGGCAGCTACAGCGCAAGCTGTGGCAGCTAATACAGCTACCTGTCCACTAGACAGCCAACGCGTGACCTAACTTTTGGCTACACTGTCGAACTTATTCTTTTTAGTAGAAGGTAAAAGCAATTTGTGGAGATGCATTCGCTGAATTGTCGAAATGTTTGTGAATTGGGTGGCAGGGCTTGTACATGACGTAGAAGGTAATGTTTAATACCATCGGAACTAAATACGTATAAAACCAAACCTTCATCGATAGTTGCCACCCATAACGAGTTAAACGCTCTCTTCTTTAGGTTCTATTTATCCGCGAGCATAGAATCTGCAATAATCCTTCAGATCTCCATCAATAACATACCAAACAACATGACACCCTCACTAAACGCTATCATTCCATTGATTTATTAAAAAAAAAATACCTCCTAGCTCAAATTGTGTATCTGAAGTCATTAACACACGATCTTCTCAGTTCCCTGCATTACGTACGTACAACATTTTTCCCTGGTATTGACAAAATTAAATCTCTTCACAAAGACTTGTATCAAATCACAGCCTCTAACCCCTATATATGTATTATTCTGGTGAATTTGTTTTGTTTATAAATATTTCCAACGTTATGGATTGACGGTAATTTATCCTTCTATTTATGGTATTGAGATATAAAGAGCATAATATTTGTTGAAACGTTGTGTGAAAATTGGATAGTAAGTAACACTGAGTATACAAAAATATCGCAATAATTATTCTCTAGGAAACATATGACTAATGATTTTCAGCTTTCCTCTTTTGATGAAAGCTGTCTGAATTTGAAAGGAAAAACAGTTTAGTCTCTGATAATGAAATAACACAAAATTAAAAGACACAGACAAAGGAGTAAAGATTCATTTGAAATAAATAATGTAGTAAATATAGCATGTACATCTTTAACGAATTAATTCATGATGGAATATTCTATATTATTGAAATTATTCTAATTTTATTACACTGTATAACTATGCGTGTGTTAAAATGGTACAAGTTATGCGTTTCATGCAGTGTTACGAGGTCCCGTTTCGGTTCTCGTTCCTACTAACGGATGAGATACTCGAGGAGTGTAAAGATACTTTATCTCGGATTCGAACTTTGAACTTGAGGTTGAAGGGGACCTCAATCAAGTGAGCTGTATTGATCAGGTTGACAAGTTCATTATAATATACCCAAATTAATTCGATAAGTGAATGCGGAGCGTCAGTTATTCTAATGATTCGTCGAGCCACGAGACATATTTGTTTCATTGTTTAGACATGAAAGAAATATTTTTTGAAACATTGGATCAATTATCAGGATAATTTATTTCTTTGTAGTATTCACTGAGTGCTCGCTATGAAAAGTAAGTTGATTGAGTGCGAGCGAAGGGGTTTTCAAGATCGCACAGATAATGAATGTAATTTGGAGAACGCAGGCGCCGACAGAGTAACAAGTGACGTGTCGCTGGCGCATGCGTGTAGCGGGATGTGCGAGTCGAGCGCCTGACGATCACTGGGAGCTCCAGCCGCCGCGCCGGCACTCTGTCACGCCAATGACAGCGCGAAAAATGGCCCTACCATACATATTTTAATCGGAAAGAAAATATCGGGGAGCTAAGTTTTAAATGACGTGGAATGCATCATGATCTTGCAACTTTTTTCAACAAAAAAAATTGCGAAACGAGACTGTTCGCTTTCGATATTTTTGCAAACCTGTGGATTGATATGTGTCAGTAAAAACACTATCACCTTCACGGAGCGTAAATAACTTTTAATTATCACCTCCAACAGAACAACAGGGATTCTGTGTAAAACACACTTCAACAAGGCGAGCGAGATAAAAAACGAACAGTTAAAATAATCTCCCATAGGGTTTTGTGGTTTCGATTTTTGCTGAGTTTAGCACGGCAATATTTCCGTATCTGTAAAACGACATAATTTATTGACGAATGGAGAGAGGAAATGGCCGGAGTGGGAGACGAATGGTGTGGGGTGGGGGGACTACCGGCCTCGTGCGTCGACGCAGGCAGTGGAGAGGATGCTCCATGGCAGGGGGCCACACCCAGCGATACGCCCTATTGCATTTTTGTGCACGTTCGCGAAACAATTGAAATCATTCCAATAGAATAGACAGAAACATTCAGCGCCAACACTGGTGACTACACAGTAGTTTGTGAGGCGTGGAGAATTTTGTACAATTTAATTGAATCTCATCGACAGGAAAAATTAATCGCTTCTGCGAACCGGGATATGCATAATCGTAAAAACACGCATACAGAAGTGTGGGCAGATCCAAGAGTGCGTTGCGACCCGCTGAGTAGTGTATGCTTTGCTGGTGAGACGGTACCACGCAGATAAAGTGGTCGACAGTCCATTCCTATCGAAACAAATCTTCGCCGATTAACGCTCCAATCCGTCCCAACCACCTCGTCATCTCCTGGCATAGGACCTCGCAGAAATACGATAAATTACTCTTTGCATCAGCAAGCGCTGTTACGGCTCATGGAACGAATATCGGTGCTATACGCCCACTCGTGGCTTTCAACTGTGTCCACAAAGTAGAGGCGAAGGGAGAACATCGAATGTCATTATCAGGACGATGAAAAATAAAGATTTTTGATAACGAGCAGCGGGGTTGAAAAAAATTGCTGAGCGGGCAGCGTTGATCGGGCGATCGCTGATTAATACTGTTTCCATCAAGCCACCACCAAGGAGAGAATCGAGGTCCATCGAGGGCGGCCGTCGACTGGCAGCGATGTGATGACGTTGTGGAGTGGGAAGGGAGGAGTGGAAAGAGTGAAGGGATGGCTCTGGGAACAGCGATAAGGACGATATTTACGATACACGATTCACGGCCCTCTGAGTGACAGCGACTGAGCACCAAGTAATAGACACAACAAAATAAAGTGTCTCAGAATCCTTTGGCAGGATATAAAATTCATAGTTACCAAGATAGTTACCATGGTACAAAAACGTGATAAGATCAACATTAAGAAAGTCACTAAATAAGTATGTAATAGAGAAATTACTCTTAAGGAGAGAGGAGCATTCGATAGGGATGAAACTTGTTTAATGTACTCGGATTACGGTTTCTCATATGCATGAATCGAGAAAAAAGATACATATTTTTAATTCTTCAAAGTTTGGTAATAAAAATTATTAATAATTTCGCAGACCAATTAGTACATCTAATACTTCATTGAAAGTTCTTTCTTTAAAAAAAAAATTATAAGCTTAATAGATCTATTTTTCCCTTAAAATTGTTTACATTTTACAGGGTCAACATAATCATTTTGAAAATAAATGTGTTTCCTTGACTTAAGTGAAACAGTTAAATAAATTACATAACATTGACTAATAAAGTCATGCGTTTACAAAGAAACATCCATATTTTTCTGGACGTAACGTATTAAAAGACTTCCGTCTCTTAAGGTAATGTCATTACTTTCAGGTAATTTTTGTGTTGTTATAATTGTATATTTCCTCTTAACGTTGTAACTTGTCAATTATAATAACTATATTATAATAACCTGTCATTTGAGAGATTCTACTACAACAATTTCTGACCCCAATGGTATTAGGTTTCGGAGGCCTAGGGAGTCATTTCCTTTCTCTTCCTTCTACTTTATTTCTTCACCAGTCGGCAACCCTGTCATCTCCCAAAGCAATGGACAAAACATTTCTTAAAAAGACTACCCCAGGTGGTACTCCACCCTCTCAGGAGTCAGGCTCTATGTGGAGAATCCACCCTCTCAGGAGTCAGGCTCTATCGATTCTGGGAAGGGTCAACTATTGCTTAGAAAGGAAAGCAACGTTGGACGAAGAAGAAGCATTAGAATTGAATTTATCAGCAGAGAAACAGATAACAGATCCGTTTAATAAGTGCTCAGTAACTTGCAGATCTCCTCCTAACTCAGCTCAGCAACCGTGTTTTTTAATATTAGAAAAAGAAATTTAAAAAAAAAAATGAAAACGAATCACCTGTCCCTGATTATTACCAGGAAATGAAAAAGGAAATAAGAGCAAGAAAAGTCCGGGAAGAAACTGTCAAAAGCTTTCAACAGCACATTCTAAATTTAGAAAACAAAATATGGTGAATTAATCAAATTGTTGCCAAAACCAGGACGACACAATGTCAAACTGTTTATAGTACTGATGAAGATGAGTTAATTCAAAACACCGAGTGGATTCTCAAGGAAAATCAGACAAAAAAGAAGAAACGTAAAGCGTCAAACAGTCCAGAGGTACATGCAGAGCCACAGTAGAGAGTACTGAGAAAAATATGTTGTAAATGTTGTGCCCAATAAGATGACAAGTAAAGCTAAACCCCCACCCGTAATATTTAGTAATGTAGAAAATTATAGTGCCATTTTTCAAGCTTTAAAAACAAAAAATCTTACTCCCAATGTTGTTTTAAATAATATGCAGTTGAAATTCATTGTTGATACAGATGATGAATATAGACAACTGACAAATCATTTAAATCCTAGTAAAGTGTAATGGTACACGTACGAAAATAACCGAAGCAGGCCAATAAGGGTAATGGACCGAGGACTGAATCCTACGTGTAGCCCTAATGATATTAAACAATAATTGGAAAATAATGAATTTAATTTAATTAGTGTAATGAACATTATTAAGAAAGTTAAATAAAATGGTTAATAATTAAGACAAGCCTTGCCGTTATTTATGATAACGTTTGATAAATCTGAAGAACTAAAAAAAATTAATATACAGTATTTGTGTCACATGCGTATCAAATTGAGTCTTACAGAAGAAGCAAACTAATCCTTCAGTGTAAAAGGTGCCAGAAGTATGGACAAACACAAAAATATTGTAGGCGCAAACCTGTCTGTGTAATGTGCGCTGGTGAGCACGCAACATTTGAATGTAGAAACTCCTCAATCACCCCTCCGAAATGTGCAAATTGCTCAGAAGAATACCCTGCAAATTACAGGGGATGCATGGTAGCAAAAGAAATGCAGAAACGGAGAGACGAGACGACACAAAGCAAAAGCAAGAACGTTTACATGAAAAAGAGAGCTGACAATCTTACCTATGCCCAAATCATCCAAGAAAGTCAACGACAGTCTAAAAATAAGAAAAATTAAAACCTGTAGAAAATGGGATAACCGTTACAGAAATGATTAAAAATATAACAGAAACCATAAACAATATATACCCGAGATTTAATATGTTAGAAAATAAATCCTCTTAGATCTCTAGAAAATAAAACAATCTGACCTGCTACCTGCTATTGCTACCTGGAATGCCAATGGCATGTACAACAAAAAACATGAAATTGAAGTACTTCTTAATACAAAATATATTGATGTGTTCCTTATTTCGGAGAATCATTCAACAAGGTAAACTCACTTCAAAGTTACTTGATACGATGTATACCAGACAATACATCCTGAAAATAAAGCAAGAGGGGAAAATGTTTTTCTAGTAAAAAGTAACATTGATCATTATGTGGAATATTCCGTTCAGTCGGCTACAACCGAACCTACAATAGTTATAATGAAATCTTTGAAGCAATATCTTAATACCGGTGCCATATATTGCCCTCCGAAACATAATATCATGAAACCTGAGTATTAAAGCTTTCTTCAGCGATTAGGGGAAATATTTATAGTTGGGACGTCTTTAATGCTAAACATGTTTACTAGGGGTCCAGATTAACAACAATAAAATGCAGTGAACTTAGAAAAGCCAACAGGGAAATGGGGTGCAATTACCACTCTACTGGCAAACCAACATTTTGGCCAACCGATATTAATAAAATTTCAGATCTCCTAGACTTCTTTATATCAAGAAAGATCTCAACAAATTTTGTTGGCACAGAGGAAAACTATGAACAAGACTCTGATCATTCAGCGGTAGTTCTAACATTAAGTAAAAGTATAGTAAAAACGTTAATGGACCCACACTTGTGTATACGACAACTGACTGGCAAAATTTTAAAATACAAGTAGAGGTTAAAGTCAAATTGAATGTTGAACTTAAAACCAAACAACAATTACAAATAGAAACTGAAAAGTTTACTTAGATTATATAAGACGCTGCATGGCATAGTATTGGAATAACTACTCACAGAACAGCTGATAACAACTACCCTTTAGAATTAGAGAACTGGTTAGAGAAAAAAACAAGGTTAGAAAACGGTGGCAGCAGACGCGTTATTCATGAGACAAAACGCTTTTGAATAACAAGACTCAAGAATTAAAAAGAGAAATTCAAAAGTTGAAAGAGGCTTCAATGCAATTCTATTTAGAAAATCTGACAGCTTATGAAGACACGGACTATTCCCTTTGAAAGGCAACAAAATTAGTAAAGTGGCCAACGAACCACATGCCAACTATATAGGTGTATTGAGGATATTGTAAATTTAGATAGAGGATATTGTATAGAGGATATTTATTAGAGAATATTGTAATTTTAGAAGAAACAGATACACCATTTGTCACTTCAAAAGAACTCTTTAAAGAAATAAGGAACAATCTGAAATCCAGACAGCCTTCGAGTTAAATCATGTGCCCTCTTCTTGGGAAGTGGCAGAAGTTAATTATGTTATGTTGAATGACATGGGAGACGGGACCGGGGTTCGAACCCGGGACCTTGAGCTAAGCGCGCTCATGCGCTTACCGACTGCGCCAGCCGTACTGACATCTTTTTTGATGTGACCTTAGCCTTTGAACAGTATGATGGCTTGATACATAAACTGTACAAATTTCTTCCTAGATAGTATGCAGAGTTAATAACTTCTTATTTAACAAACTGATTGTTCAGGGTCAAACAAGGCGATGAGTACTCAGACTTGACATATGAGCGGGAGTACCACGAGACAGTGCACTGGGTCTCACTCTTTATTTACTGCTTACAAGCGATATTCCTCAGACAGAAAATGTTACTGTCGTGACATATGCTAATGACACGGCGCTTATGGCATTAGATTCAAATGTGCAAGAAGTTACCAAAAAGCTACAGAATGCTAGTGACGAAATTTATCAATGGACGAGAAGATGGATGATTAAGTTGAACGAGCTCAAATCTACTTATTAATTTTACAATTTAAAAAATTGAAAATGTCCCATCAGTTAAATTAAATGGATTAATTATACCCTATGAAAACACTGTGACATACCTTGGTGTGACTCGTGACGCCAAGTTGAGATGGAAGGAGCACGTCAAAAAGAAAAGAAGTGAACTTGGTCTGAAGTATAGACAACTGTATTGGCTTCAAGGACGCAACTCTTTATTGACCATACATAAAAAATTATGATAATACAAACAAATTTTGACTCTACTGCATACAGCTATGGGGTTATACTAAAAGAAGTGACATTAAATGTATTCAGTCTTTTCAAAATAGAGTGCTACGAAATATGGTAAATGCCCCTTAGTGTATCAGAAATTGTGACTTAGACCGAGACCTTGAGATCCCCTATGTTTCCAGTGAAATAAGATTTGCAGCCAAACATGAACTAAGGCTACACGGACATACCAATGTGGAGGCAATCGAGATCCTTGACAAGAAGAATCTGGTCAGAAGATTAAAACGACTTAAACCTTTCGAGTTAGTGTTGTGTGATTGTGTGACAGTTGTATAGTGTGATTGTGTGAGTGGGCAAATATACTGCTATGCTAATGTGGGACTTACATTGTGTGAAGTGATTCCTGAACAATTAGTATCAATGCAAAAATACAGGGCACTATTGAGTGAACTAATTTTGTAAAAATTTTATCTTATGTTAAGAAACCAATGTAAAATGATGGTGGTCAAAAATGACCAGTTTCAGTAAAGAAATTTTTCAAATCTCTAATGGTTAATGATCACGATGAATTATTAATAATGTCATTTTCAAGAATGAATATTTACATTGAGATAAACTGTATCAGAACAAATAACGGCGTTCGAAATCATTGATATTCATCTTTAGATTTTCCACAATGAACAAAAAAGTACCCTTCAATCACGTTTTCTTAATTAGTCAAATCTTTCAGAAACCTTTGCTATTCCTTCTCTTCATCATTTCTCCCTTCATCCATTCATCTTTTGGTGGAAATCCCTTTTCCTCCCTTCTGTAATCATTTCTCTACATGCGAATTCCAGTCCTCTCCATACAATGGAATTCGACTTGGCTGATGGCGCAGGATTAAAAACTACGCGAGTACTCGTTTCTGTCAATGCATCGCTTGTGAGAAGCGCACACAGAGAGAGAGAGTTCTATATAGTCAGAAATATCAGAAAGACAATAATTAATTAGATAAACAGATATAAGCAAGATGAATGGATGAGGCTTTTTGTATAATTGAAGGAAAGAAAAATATGAAGGAAATTTAAATCTGAATTTTGAAGAATTTTCTATATGTTTAAACCAAGGTAGGTAGAGGTTCCTAGCAACCAAATGAAACCTAATTCATGCGTTTTATCATCTACAGTTTGGGAATGTTTCTGGAGGTGCATTCACTGATTGACGGGTTTTATGGGTGTATTGGGTGGTAGGACTAGTAAAAGACGTAGAAGAATCAGTGATATTGCAGATTTTACATATGTTCTTTACAACGTTTTGTGCCTAGAGAGAAAGTCAGAGTGGCGTGACTAAATTCCTTATTTAATAATTTAGGAGTTATTTAATAAAAGGTTAGGAGGTTGTTTATATACAAGTAGAGGTGATTTCTTGAAGAGAGATTTTGAGGATGGGTTGGAGGCTATGATTTGTCACAAGTATTTGAGAAGAAGTTTAAATTTGTCATTATCAGGGGAAATGTTGTGCACACTGCAGAGGACTGATCATATTGTGTTTTAGTGGATATTAATGCATAGGTGGTAACCAGAAATACTCCCCTTTCTTTAAGTCCTAGATCAGATGTCTCGCGTGAGTGATTCTTATGATCTTTGTAAAAATACTCGTTCTTAAATCCTTATCGATATGCACTGAAAATAGAAAATAAATAAATTTTATTGTTAAAAAACCACTTGCAAATTGGTTATGATCACGTGTGAGGCAATAAATTGAGTTCTTCTCCGGAAGCTAGAAACCAACCCATCAATTTCTACTAAGAGGTAGTGGCAGATTTCATTGTTTTTTAATAAATACATGTTGTTACCTATTTATTACTCCCAAAATAAATCTTAATTATTAAATGCAATAAAAATCAAAAATTATTAATAACAAAAGTATTAATGAATTCCCTGTGTTTACAACCTTCTCTGCCCGAAAGAAAATCGGAGAAAAATACGGACCAGGATGGGTCTGAAGAGATAATGTACACAACCGTGCCAATGTTGCAAACAAATAGACTATCATGAATAAATAATATCATGAATAACAAGAATCAAATATCGCATGCACGAGAAGAAAAAAATTTACTCAGCATTAAGAGTACAATAGCAATGGCATCAAAAAGTATAAAATGAATTAACTCCACTTTATATCAACTAAATTTATTATAAAACAATATTCATTAATAAATTGAAACTCATATTTTATTTTGTTAAAATCAGTATATTAACATTGTAGAGGCTATGGCGCATTACGTAGCTTTTAACGTCGGATTTGAAGAGATCCAATTAATAATATCTTTTATATTTTTGTAAAGTACAATCTGAATGATACGAACTATTTTGGCGACGAATGCTTGACACGTTAGAATCATGTATACAAGTTTTTTATAGTTTTATACTTTACTGCGGGTGCAAGCGTGGAAAATTCAGATACTCTCCGGACCAGTTACGATCTTTTTCTCAAAATTGTTCAACAAAACCATCCTTTTGGCTAAGGCACCTTCCTAAAAGAATGCATGTAAATAGTTGAAACAAACGCATGTAACTTGAAGATAAATTTAGCTCAATAACGAGAAAATAAATTACTGGTCATTTCTAATTTGTTCAGTAGAAAAAATTGTTTGAAATAAATTCTAACTTCTGAATTATCAAAATTTGTCATTTTTCATATTTGAATATGGTAAGTAATTTCCTGCGAAAGTTCTCAATTTGGTAATGATGGAAGGAGATAATATTTATTTTGTTTTCTCTCTGAAAGTATGATTTTACTTTCCAATATTGCAGAAAGTATAAGGGAAGTATTGTAATAGGTCGAAAAAAAAAAGATCTCTTCATATCTTTACGAAGTGGTTCCCAGAGAATCCATTTTCAAATTTTGACGATGTTGTTCAATGTAGAATGTGTGTATGTGTGTATGTTAAGATTTTTCCCCCGATAACTACGAACATGTTAATGTATCAAAACCAAACTTGAGATTTGACTTTATATGGACTGGTAATAGAAACCTATTTCTGGACAGCTCATATCGACTTTATTTACACACTGTCCCCCACTTCCGGTTTCTTAATATTAAAAAAAATTGGAAATATAAATATATGCATTTTTATTGTTCAGTTCATACTGCGTACAGATTGCTAAACAGCACTTTGTAATAATGCAATAGTTTTGAAAATACGTAATATTAATATCACGTAAATGATTAGTTTTTCTTCTTCTTTCACTATTGAGCAATAACAGCAAGTAATAAAACATTTTGATAGTACAGGTATTGACTGATTTTGGTAAGTTCAATAAATTGTTTCTATTTTCATCAAACATCAAAAGTATAACACAATAATAACTTTGTCGCTTTACACTTGTTAAACATAGAACATTATATTTCTGTGATTTTTTGCTGCTTCAAGTTTACGCCCTTCGTGAAAATCTCGAGTCGCGAAAGAAGCGCACGCTGAAAGCTACTGGAAAGCACAAGAGTAAATAAATTATTTCCAGTGGTGACCGACAAAGACTCTTCTCTACAACATCCTCTGAAAGTTCTTTTTTCGTGTGTTATAAAAACATATCTCAGTTGAGAACGTGAGGACTGTATATGCCTCTTACGAAGGAACGGGGGAAGATAGTGTTAGTTTGAGAATCTACGTCTTGTGGGGAGGGTGAGTTGAAAGTATAGCAGCTCTCTGTGCTCCGGTATTGCCATGTAAATTAGAGTAAATATGTTAACTCACAGCTTCACAGTTGTCTTTCTCTGACTCCAAACAAAAGGAATGAAATATGTTACGGTTAGTAATGCTATATGAGCAAACATGAAAATTCATACTGCTCTTCCTTATGCCAGCACTTTTAACGACGTATTAATTACAGCAGACGTGCTCTGCGCAACATGCGACATGCTTCTCGACGCAGTGTTCTCACATAATTTAAGTGTTCACTGAACCATTTTGCCCGATGGCAGGAATATTCTTTCCAACTATGTTAGTAACTTCATCCTGTACGTGTGTTCAGTTTAACCAATTTTTTGTTCCTGTGAGAGAAGTCAGGGAAATATTATTTAATTTGCATAAAATAACTTGGGATATCCCTTGGAATCATAATTTTCTGTGTATTTCTTCAACGTATTGGTACAAAAACGCATCTTTTGTGTTATTTCAAGAAACGAGAGCAGTAAAAATATTGTTTTTACCACAAATTTTTCATACCGCCTTATGTCATATAAATACGAGTCACTTTTCATTTATGTTAACTATATCTAAGATGCATTTTTCTACGACTATGGTTAAGTACAATATATTCTGGAATTGTTTAGAACCTAAGTATGATTAATTTTTATTTACTTCATGGTACCAACATGTATGTTGATCGATGAATGTTGCTTCAATGAATTGAACAAGGTTGAGTATCACCAAAATATTTATTTAAAAATGAAAATGAAATATTTTTCACCGACGCAGTTGAAATCATTAGTATGTATATTGACGAGAATTAATATTAGAAAAATAGTCAACCAGATGACACAGACTACGTTGACGATGAAGCTTTTTCCTTAATGTTTTAATAAATAGATTGGTGATGCTATAACTTGTCCAGGGTACAGAAGAATATAGTCAAGAAAAGAAACATAGTGAGTGAACTGAGCGCAGTTACATCACCATCCTGCCTACGTTCCTGCTCAATCTAATGGTATTACAATAAAGTGCTAACGATTCAGAGAGAGAAGGAAACCGTGAACCTCGACGGTCGAGGAGCATGAATCCTTGGCGCGCAGAGATATCGCCAAACAAAAGATCTCTCAGTTTTTATGGCCAGCTTCTTTTTCTCCCCTCACTTGCAGGGACTGGCAGAAATCTCTGCTACCAGTTGGGCTGTCGCTGGTACATTTCACACGGGAGAAAGTCGTGGTAGCATAGTTGATCAAGTTGAAGAAAGTGGTGCTGGATCGGTCATTTCGTAGAGATATGAATGATAAAAAGAGCGTGTTGAAGATATGTTGACAACATGGGATGTGTGCTACAAATGCTTGGGCTATAAATTAGGATGGTTACAATGTACGTGGTGACAACATTAAGCGCAATGAAAGTCACCACTACGAAAGAGAGCGGAATGGTGGTGACGTTAGGACCATCCAGGAGGAAATCGCAAAATGCGCGGTCGTAGGGGAAACCAGATCTGTTTCGAATTGGAAAAGCCTGGCAGTGAGAGCCATGGTAGCAAGCTTATACGCGACCGGGTACGACACACTGAGCGTCAATTTTAATGTCGTGTTTGGTATGCATCATTGATTCCGTGATTTAGTTAGGCAGCCAGCGAAAACCCTGCTTATCGCATATTCTGTTCATAAAATACTAACGCTAACGTTAATATGGATATAATGGCAGGAAGAGCGCAAAAATTACAACATACTACAGCGAGCAGGGTGCGCTGCAAAGGGGTGGGGGCGCTGGAGCGTAGGCGAGCGCTGCTGGCTGGGGTGAGTAGGGAGAGGTTGGGGGATGAGGCCAGCCCTCGTCTGCCAGAGCAACACCAAAGAGAAGAAAAGAATGCTTCGAACTCACTTTCTCACTTTCCATGCGTTCAGATGAGGAAACGTATTGTCTGAAGCTTTATTCATCATCATACATCTTTGAAACTATAATGAGGGATTTCACCTTCTTTCTTAATATATTACATAACACATATTTTAAATGTTGCTCCTGAAATGTTCAAGTAATTAATCTGAAAACTCTACAAACAAAACCCGAAAAGATAAAACCCATAAATCAACACATAGTTTGACTGAATGGGGTTGGTGCGACTAGAAAACGAAAAAGTATTTATCCATTCACATACACTGGATAATGTTGGATACATAAGTTGGAATTTCAATGAAGTGCAAACATACGATTGAGTCAACCAAATAGGTCATATATCTTATCGGCATTGCATCATATTTATCGGGAAAGTAGTACGAAAAATGATATTACTATGAAGATGGTTCTATCATTGTTTACTCTATCCTTGTTTGTACACGTTATTATAAAACTGGGGGATATTCATAACTAGTTAGTAACTTTTTGTGACAATAAAGAATAATAAAAAACTGTCAACCTCATATAATATATTACAATCATCCTATTTAGTCTATACTAAATATTAAAATATATTACACCAGTTTCGAAAAAGTAAAATATGCTTACCAAAAACCTTTTAGTATAAAAAGCACAGAAAATATCATTCAGTTCATAAACCAAAGTAAGAATAGAAATTTTAAAATTAAGACATCTAAATTTCTCTTAGTTTGTATTCATCATGTTTTGCATCATAAATAGATCAGTTTATAAAAATTACTCCATTGATAATTGTGAATCTCGTATTTGAGGCGATGCTGATTAAGAGCGATTCGATCTGTGTGTGTCATCAATCCATCGTTCGCATGAAAATTACCTCGAATATGATGGGGAGTGTCGTATTTGCTAGGTGGCATAATTTCAGGACTCAATTACATATGTCAATCTACAACGGAATTTGAATATTGTACATACCGCTCGTATAGTTTCAGCCTGTTCATCCGTAAATTATTTATAGCAGTGAACGTAATTGTTTCTATCTGTTGGAGGCAACGCTGGGTACTATGAAAATGCCATATTAACCACAAAATCAAATCATGATCCTGGAAAAGTTTCAATTTTCTCTAAACTAGCGAATGTAAACTTTAATGGGTTTATAATATGAAAATTAAATGAGAGTCTAATTTTTGTGCAATTCCTTATTCATGACACATTATTGAAAGTCCTTGCATCAATTTGAAAATTGCGGTGACTTCAAAAAGCAATTGAAATACTCCATACAAAATTTTGATCCGCGACACAAAATAGGCTCGTCCTTTGACTCACAGTCATGAATTAATTTTTCTATTACTTTTGCTCGCAAATTTTAGTTTCTTTAACGTGGCGTAGCGTCCCGATCTACCGCGCAGATACCTCACTACTAATTTTACTTCAAAACGCTACCATTGCCCCACGGTGACTTTAATTCGATTAATTTCCGATAACTAACTGAATGAATTCCTAACTTTCGATCCGTCCTCGCTGCCCCCACTAGTTTTACCCCCGAAAACTAGAAATATATTGAAACTTGAGAATGAATACATTAGTAATTTATAACAAATATTACTATATACGCTATATATAAATTCGAATGTTCAAGAACACCCAGACAATGAATACTCAAGGATGTACACTCCTGAATAATGTCATTATGTCAACAATTACCATGCTCGCGCGTAACTACCGGAAAAGTACCTTATACTATCAGTCTCCGGCTGCCTATCACACGCCAAGAATCATGTGTAATGGTCTGCGCAACAATTATCTCACAACTCCTCCCTAGCGGCGATGCACCTGCCCCCTTATATGATCAAGTGACAAAGCCTCACAGGTTTGCCAGATTTGCGCGTCGGTCGTCTTAGGAATCTTCCACCCGCCGCCGCGTCTGCTTCGTTTCGATGGAGACGACTTTCCGGCGACCGCGTGGCTGCTAAATTTAGGATAAGCTCCCAGAAAATGCGCTGCTGGTACAACTTCTCGGTTGTACAAGCAGCTATCCACGCTTCCAACATGATGGCGCTCATCGTGGATGGTCGCAAAGTTCGATTGGTAACAAGGCCTCCTAACATGGGAGTCGATCACAATGTCCGCCGGAAACCGGCGACATAGGTATTCAGGTTTTGTTTAATAAGATAATGGGGGCATAAAGGGAGAGAGGAAATAAAATGAGAGTCTAAAAATTAGAAGAAATGAAGGTGTGAATATTGCAAGAAGAGAAATTTTGTGATATTAAAGCTTATGAACTGGTAGTTTGAGAATATATGAGAGGTATTTTCGGTGTGCAGCATGATTGACTCTGCGTGCCAGATGACTTGAGTATTTTTTGAAAATGTTGTTAGGGGAGAGGTTGTCTAATGCATTCCGGATGTGTTTCCGGGCGTGATAGAATGAATTTTATTATGGGTTCCAATTTAGAGAGAGAACGGAGATAAGAGTTTGGAGTGAGCAAGGACGGTCGTACAGCAATACGAAGGAAGCGGTTCTCGACGATATGAAGACGGAGATGGTAAGGCCTAGAAGCATTTGCCGTTGTTTCGTAGGTGTAAAGCCCAAGACTGCGAATAAAGGCTTTGTAGATTAGGAGTTTCACCTTGAGCCGGATCCTGCGATTAGTGAAGATAGGAGATAGGCGGAAAAGTGTGTTATTCATTTTGGAGTGGATATATTTCGCATGATCTTTCCAGCAAAGTTTCCTGTCCATCGTGACCCCAAGGTACTTGACACTTGTAGATCAGGTCACAGTGGTGCCTTTGACCTTGGGCGACGGCAGGTCTTGGAAGGTTTTGCCGGTCAGATGTTTGCCAGTAAAGATTATTGCCTGGCACTTGGAAGGGTTCACGATGATCTCATTAGAGGAACTCCAAGTTTCGAGGCGAGAGGTAGATGATTGAAAATTAGAGATAGCGAAAGGATGATTGAATGCATACGCGATGTCATCAGCGTAGTAGAATTCGGAAACATGCCTAGGGTCAAGAAAGTTGTAAAGAAAAAAACGAGAGAAAAGTGTGAGTGCCCAGGCACTACCCTGGAGAACCCCTACGCAGATGGGACAGAAGGTGGAGAAGGAACGTTGGTGACGAACCTGAAAAGTTCGCCCAAAAAGGTAGCTGCGCAGGAGGTGGTGAAAACAGGAGGAACTAAGGAATTGATTTTGTGAAGAAGTTCGTTTTGTGAAGAATGATGGATAGTGTCAAAGGCGAAAGAGAAGTCAAAGAAGATTGCAGGAATTGTAATTCTCCAAAAGAGGATAGGGCCTAATTCGTGTGCCAGTCGCATGGTCTGAAGAGGTGTAGACTTTTTGCGCCGGAATCCGAACTGGGTGGGGCGAATAGCATGAGAGGATTCAAGGAGAGGAGTAAGCTTGGCGAGGACAAGGCGCTCGAAGAGTTTGCCGAGAAGAGAGAGTAGGTTGATGGGACGATAGATGTTAGTGTCCCGAAGATTTTTTCCCCGGCTTGGGGATAAGAGCGATAGTGGCCTGTTTCCATGGAAGACGAAAGTAACCAATGGAAAGACGAGTTGAATATATAAGTGAGTAGAAGGACAGCGTTGTGAGGAAGATGGAAAAGATAGACAACACGGAGCTGTCGGAGCCACCCACCTTATTGGTGTTGACTCGCTTCAGTGCGACCTTCACATCCCAGACGCCCAAAGTCAACTCATCGTCTGGGGTGATAGGAACCAACAGGGACACAAGAGTGGTCAGAGAAGAGAAATGGGACGCAATGACAGGGGACGAATTTCTAGGATATTACCGAAGATCTCAACTTTTCTGGCTCGGTTGTAGGTGGAAGTGGACGTGCGAGGAATGAGGAGAGGGGTGATGGCAATGGAATAGTTTCGAAGGGTTCTCTGGATCTTCCACACGTCGTCGGAGGAGGAAACGTAGGCCCAAGCAAGATAGGCTTGCCATTGCTGGACATGGAAGTCACGGAGTCTGTCTGGTAATGTCCGTCTCGTGTGGAGGTAGTGTGCCTAGTCAAAAGGATTCCTGGTGAGGTAGAATTGCCGCTGTGCTAGGCGACGTACCCACACCAGAGCAAAAATGTTTGGGAGAGAGTCAGTGAGGCAATGGTAGGGGTAAACGTACGTATTGTCAGAAAGACGTCAACATGTGGTTCGTAAGTGTGATATTGCCCTGTCAATGTCGACGGGTAAAGTGAGTGGAAGATGGGAATCCACCTTCCGGCTAAGCCGAGAGGTGTACCCTCTCCAGTCCGTCTTGACGTTCAGATCAGGTTTGAAGTCGTGAATGATGGGACCGAGGTAGGAGGAGAATACTGTGGAAAGGTGGTCCGAGTTTAGCTCGAACCGGGGGTGAGGGGTGGTGATGTGGATATTGAAGGAGTGAAGGACAATGTCAAGGATGTCGAGGGGAACATTGTCACTAGATGTCCAATGGAAAGGGGGAGGATGAGATTGGAGTGTTGAGCGCGGTAGGTAGCCAGAGCTCTACCACCGGGGTTACATAAGGTGAAACTCCAGTCGGTGTGCTTGCAGTTAAGATATCCGGCAATAACGATGCAGTAACCTAGGTTTTGGAGAGAGTCAAGATCCGCACTGTCGAGAGTCTTTTTAGGTCTCCTATACGCAGATACCAGAACAACTAGATCCCTTGGAGTGCCAAATTCCAAGACTGTGGCTTCAAGAGAAGGAAGAGTAGGAGTTGGAAGTCGAGTGTGAGGAATAGGTTTGCGAATAGCGATGGCTGTACCGCCGCGGGGGTTAAGATTTGGGATGGCGTTGGGTCTATCATCACGATCAATGTGATAGTCCGGAAAAGAAAAATAATGTGGGGGAGTGAGCTATGTCACATGAAGGAGAAGAACATGGATAGAGAAGGAAGAAATTGCCGGATTACGGCGGTCTTCAAGATGGAGATACCATGTCGGGTACACGACGCGCAAGAGGTGATAGATTGGGACGCCATTTAGAAGGCGGAAGACAGAGCTTGAAAGGCAGTAAGTACCTTGGGGAGAAACGAGACAGGGACAGAAGAAAATGGGAAGAACGTTTTTCACTGCGTCTAGGATGGCGCGCAGATCAAAACGTTGGAAAATAGATAGCAATTCAGATAGGGTATGAATATCCGCAAGGAGAGATCCCACAGAACAAGGAAGAAGCCGATGGTGAAGAAGAAGAAGAAGAAGCAGAAGGTTGAAATGGAAGAAGAGGAGAACCCTGGACAATGTCAGCAAAGGACACATACATTGTCCTCGGTAGAGACACTGCAGCCACAGTCGGGCGTACGGAAGCATTGACTCTGAGTTACCTGGGCCGCCTCACGCTGCTCACGTGCGTTAGTTACCTGCTCCGAACGGCGTTGCTTGTGCGTCAGAAAGGTCGGACAGTCGGAACATGAGGCGCAATGGTCACCTAGGCAGTTATTGCTGGTCAGCTTAGTGAGTCGCGGAGAGCACTGGGCCAGGCCACGTGGACCCGCGTACAGTGGGTATACTACTTCACGCCAGCATTGGTTGCGGGTATGGCCCCAAGCTTAACACCTCGTGCAGGGGGTAATCCACTTACGACGATGGCACTCTTCATATGTTACACGGACGTTTCCCAGATAACGGATGTTTGTTTTTATGACCTGAACGGACGTGTGGGCGATCTTCACCACCTACAATCCGAGGTGAATCCGCCCATCGCCGTTCTTCTCTTGAAGTTTGCTCAGGTGGAAAGCTTTAATTACCAGGTTCTCCATGTCCTGGCGCAGTGATTGGAGGTCTTTATTCGACTGAAGGAGTGGAGGAGGAAGAAGACTTGTGGAGGGATGGATCACTCCCTACTGACTCTACCTGCCTGACTACGCGAGCTACAGAGCCCGAAGTGGTTCTTGTAGAATCGGTCTGAGTAATGTTGCTCGAGACAGTCTCGGCAGTCACTATTACAGGAGTCGCTTGCTCCTCCCTAACCTCCTTAGCAGTGGTCGAAGTCTTCAGTGAGGCAAACCGTTTTAATAAAGCAATAAGTCGTTGTTCTTTGGATGGCTTGAGCGTGAAGATCTTCGAGGCCGGAGTGTAGCCACCCTCGATCTCCATGGAGGGGTTGTCTAACGGTCTAGATGCCGGATCGGTGTGTGTGATACTCGATGGTGAAGAAGATAAAATGGGTAACGCATTAACAGATTTTCCTGGTACGTCCAGGAAGCTGGGTCGCGCCACGCTAGGGGTTGGTTTTACATGAAGCTGCTCACCATTACCATCCATACTAGCTGGGACGGGAGGAGAGATGGCGGCCAGAACGTCAGAAGATGCCACAGAAACAGTGGTCGGTTTTGATGGAGCAGACATTTTTAGAGAAAACGCTCTAACTTCAGGTCGCCTTCTCTTAGAATAAACGCGCCGTTTCATTCGTTTCCGGAGATTGGAAGATAGCCACTTTGCGGCGGCGACGTCAGCCTTCGAGGATTCACCTGCATCCAATTTCGACGGAAGGCCGGAAACTGGAGAGGCCTCTGCCAGCACCCGGAAGAAACCATCCAAGATGAAAGGATTGAACCACTTGTTCGAAATTTTTAAAACACTCGACTAAAGCAAGCCACACGACAAGGATTGCCTCGGCCATGTGTTGCAGTCAGAACTACAGAAACGCACGATTAATCACCTGGGAGTTCAAACCTCGCGCCGTGGTATCACGAGGTCCGAGAGCATTAGAGAGCGAAAACACTGGACGAACCTTAGTAGAAACACTCGACGGCACTGAGTAATCGAAAAGCGCGGGAACCACAGAGCGGAGAGACAATGATGGCACGAAAAGAGCGAGAGCTGAGGAGAGTCGATACTCCCAGGTCAGCTGCTAGAACCGGAACGTTGCTGGTATACGACAAACGTCAACCAGCCGCACAAAATGTACAATTCGTGATGAGGGAAAGAAGCATATAATTACACAATTTGAACAGGTAGCACTTTTAAAATATTCTTCTAGCTCCGATAAAACTCCTGGACGCCACAGTTTCTAATGAGTACAGTAAAAAGACAGTAATGAGTACCAGTACCAGTGAAATTGTAGTTTGAAAGATGATTTTAACTTGTGTATTTAAATTTTGTATAATATCTCATCATCGACTCTTTCTATCAAATCATAATATTCTTCATTGCATGTTACAAAACGAAAGATTTTGTATGTATTTCCGGAAAGGACAGGTTATCAACGGGTAAACATAAGTTTGTATGAACGTACAGAATTGAATAAAAGAAAATAACTAAAAATATTCTAAAAATCACAATTACTTCATAAATTTACATGTTTTCTTTTGCTTACATTAATGTCAAAAATGTCGCTAAATCATTACTGTAACAAAATTTTGATTTTTATATCAAATGGTAAAAAACTGTTGGTTTGTTTAGATTAGTGTGTTGTTAAAATTTGTGACTGTTTTAATTTCTATGTGTGAACTTGGTAAAATGATTGAAGTTCTGTAACTGTATTTAAAATATCTTTCTTTCTCTTTCTGTACCTATCTTTTTTCTTTCTTCTTCTTGCATTCTTTGTTTCTTTCTTTCCTTCTTCTTTATTGCAGAAAACTTTACTTGAAGAACTTCATTCACGATACAAATTGAAAATTTCCTATTTGTGAGAGCATTGTCGTAATTTGTTCCGATTCTTAATGCAAAGTAAATAATAATACTTTGAACTCAGTTTCTTATAAATTATTTATCAAACGTACATTCCTAAAATGACCATTTAAAAGAAAGTACATGACGTGTTCTTGTGTATGTATGTAAACTCTCTGCTTATCGCGCATTCATGTATAGATAACATGTTCGTAATATAACAAACAATGAATGCACAAATGTTACAAACAATGAATTAGCATGAAAATTTTAAATATGATTACTTTTATCACATGACTCTCGGTTGTTATAGTGTCTTAAAAAACGGTTGTCAAAATTTGTATGATGGCATGTTATTGTGAAGGAGAGCTCAGAATACAATGCTTGGTACACAGTCATATTAAATTCTGATTGACGAGAAATGACGTTCTAGAAATATTACTTCCGAATTCTGCAAATTGTATTTATAAATTTATTAACACAGTGACTTAAAATAGTTGTATTTATACATTTTATATGAAATACATATACAAAACCAATAATAAATAATAAGAATATATATTAATTACGAGTTTGAGAGAAAATCAAATCCTCAAATTCGAGTGTGAGAAACTACGGGTATTCAGCTTATAGAACATTTCGAGTCATTTTCATTATACAACACAAATTGGAGTCAATATTTTGACGCACTGATTTATTAGGAATGATTGTAACGCTTGGTTTGCCGACTGTACATTTACCCCTGTTATGTGTGATAAAGAAACACGTCAACATAACTACCTTAAATATAGAGAATACATTTAGCTACATGTAATTAAATTTGTCTTACAGAAATTAGAAAATGGGTAAGTAAAAGTAATTCTACAAAGATCGTGGAGCTCACCTTAAGATTGTCGCTAGTAAGAGACTTGTGCCGGTACCGACTCAAAAACGGTGCGGGGGAAGGGTGGTGAGTGTGGTGAAGGTTCAGATTACATGCACAGGTGTGCCGGTTTAAACACAGAAAGAGGGTGGGGGTGCGAGAAGCGACATGTCCAGGATGATGCAATCTTGCATCAAACGATTGCGCTATCTTGCATTATAGGATCCAGTCCAGGATATGCCGGTTCTAGGACATTATGTGAACGTGTATTGCTCAATCTTACCTAATAGGATGCAATCCATTATATTGCAAACTTGAACCTCAGGATGCCGCAATCTTACACCTAAGGATGACGCAATCTTGCACCACAGGATTGCGGAATCTTGCATTATAGGAAGCAATCGAAGATGCAACCCGCTCAGGTATGCAACCCGATCATGCAATCAACACAAGCCACCTGCGAGGACGGTCAGCGATGTACTTCGCTGTTTTCCCCGAGAGCACTGATTTTGTGAAAGATGGATGTGGTGATGTGTGTTATGGGTGGGCGGAGGTGGTATAAAAATGAGAAGAGTAGAGTGCGTCATGATGCTCTAGCATCATAAATGCCAAAATAACAACACATACCGTTTGTTATCAAACATATATTCTCATCTATGAATAATTTTCTATAAATGATACGGTTTTTCTTTATGATACTTTTTTTGGGGAGTACCCTAACCAGGAGGTGATGAAGGTAAAAAGAAGAGAGATTGGAAAACAAAAGTAACGTTTTAATAGAACAATGAATATTCATATACATACAAAAAATGAATATATATTTGAATAATTCGCTAATTAATTAACAAATTTAATCATTCTGTTGCGGAATTTTGACGGTAGAAGAGTTGGAAAATTTAAACGGAGGACGGTTGGGAACGACAACCGTGGTCGCTGACGGTCGATGGACCAGGCGGCATAGGCGGCTTTCTTTGACATCAATTGAAATTAATGGTCCTTTAGAAATCGAAGCGAGTAAGAGGAGGGGGAGGAGGTCCCACCCAACCTAAGGAACACCATATGGTCGCTAGGCGAGAACATGCCCGAACTTGTTCGAAAGAACGTTGGAAGTTCAAACGTTTTTTATCGGAATTTTCTAGAAAGCCCTTTAAATGTTCCAATGAGAACCCATGCGTAGGAGGGGGAAATTATTTCGTATTGGGAACTTTCGGTCACATGACATTCAAAATTTTGGAAATTTTGGGAAAAAAGAAGGGATGGAGCTTATTTAAGAGAGACGTAGAGATTTTTCGCTCTCACAACTCAGTTTTTCGGAGGAGATCAGATGTGCTAGATGTGTTAGCTCACAACTCAGTTTTTCGGAGGAGATCAGATGTGTTTAGTTCGCCCACATTTTTCGTGCTCATTCGTGTCTCATTCGTCGCTCTCAGATGTAGAGATTTTTCGTCGTTCTTAGATGTGTTAGCTGAGACATAATTTTCAGCTGCGCTAGATGTGTTAGTTCACAACTCACATCTCATACAGATTTTTCGGCAGCGAGTTCAGTCTCACTTGCTATTTGTCGGCAGCACTAGATGTGTTAGCTCACACCGATTAATTTGGCGCGCTTAGATGAGCTCACAACTCAAGCTCATACCGATTGTTGGCAGTGACTAGATGTGTTAGCTCACATTTCACTTCAAAGATTCGTGCAGCCGCTGAGACGTATTTCACCGCTAAGTTTTCGGAAGGAGCTCATGTGGTAGATCGCTCATAAAGATTTCTCGTTCGCGAAGCTTCGAGCTAGAAGAGTTTCGCACAGATGTTGACGCTGTTAACATTGCTCAGCGGAGTCTCTGGGGGAGAAACTGACGTCTCACAGACTGCAGAGGTCACTCCTATTGCTGGCGTCGCACCGGTCCTTCGCAAGAGCGGCCCACGCGAGCGTGGTCATCTTGTTGAGGTATAGTACGTCTGTTGGTCATTGTTTCGACCAACACCGTCTTATGCGCTTAAGCGTCCTAGAGGAAATGGCATGAATTCAGACAAAAAGGCACGAACTCTAGACTACATGAGTGCCCAGGCCGACTTTAGCTTAAATTGATTCAAGCCATAAATAAATTCAGTGCTTTGTGATTGTAAAGAGATAAAGAGAGTTCCTGTTAATTAAATTAAGATTATAGTTAAATTCAGTGTGTTGAGATTGTATTAGATAAAGGGAAATGTTTGTTGTTAATTAATTTAAGATAGTATTTAAATTCAGTGCGTCGATAGCGCTGTAGATAACGAAAGATGTTGATTGTTAACTAAATAAGATAATATTTTAAATTCAGTGTATTTTCATGTTTGTGTCCCTTGGGGGATGACGTCACTTAGACGTTAAAGAGAATGGTTAAATGACCACAAGTTGTATTTGTGTCTTTTGGGGGATGACGTCACTTAGACGTTAAAGTGAATGGTTTCAATTTGTGTTGTGTCTTTTGGGGGAATTCCTGTTTGTGTTAAGAGTAATAATGTTTAGTTGTGTCGTGTGGGAGAGTGTAAATTGTGTTTCACAGTATTAATAAATGTTTTGTTCATTGCTCGAACACCAGATTGTTGTGTTGTCCTTGTGAGTGGCTCCCA
>NNCF01128720.1:84472-197173 GCA_002313205.1 Laupala kohalensis
TATATATATATATATATATATATATATATATATATATATATATATATATATATATTGTGATGGGGTGGGATTTACCAGCTTATTAGCGAAGACCATGGGTTTAAATGAAGTTGGTCTTGCCAGTTGGGCGCCAAATTACCCCGAAAAATTAGAGCAATTAATTTAAACAAATATCTAAGGAAGTTAGGTCCTTAATAATTAAAAAATGAGATCTCAGGGTATTCAAGTTTTCATTAAGGATTCGAGTTATTTGATGAGGTGAAAGAAACACACACAGAGTTACTTATGGAAGACGCAATTCACAAATAAAAGAACTAAATTGTTTATTCACCGATATTACAAAACATAAAAATATCATGCATTCTTCTTCGCTGAAGCGCACATACACTCCCCCGAAGTAACACAACACAGCAATATTGGTGATCAATGATACCATACTTGATCTCGCCACTGGTAAAAATGCTAAAGGCATATCATTGTTAAATTTACACAAAATTATGTGATTGATCATTTATCTTTTAAATTTATCATAAGTGGCCCTTTTGAACAAAGTTAATGTTTTGTTTAACGTCTTTAACTGGGCTAAGGTAATCTCATACTCGATGCACACGCCTTTCTTCTTCGCTGTGCGGATTAAGCGGCCGGATGCGTTCCAGCATTTACGTTACCATTTCCGACGATTAGCAGACCAGCAGCGGTGGTGTAGAACAGTTCATTAGCCCCTTGCGACACACAGAACCAACCGCCTCGCGTTCCACCCAGCTCGTTCAAAGAAATGAGAATAGAGATAGAATGTATAAAGAAATACATGCATCACGAAATTGTACGGCGACCAACGGAATTAGTTGGAGTACTAGAGGAAACAGATAGGGATATTAAGGTTACAATGCGAAATGTACAAACTATACAGGAGGAATGGGTTACATACTGTACCGAGGTAATAGGAAAACATGTACCAACTATGGGATCTACAATAATTGGTGTAATACTTGAGAAGCAGAATGGAAAAAAGACTTCAGGGATTTTGAAGGGAAACACTTCTAAAGGGACGGACAAGAGATTATCATCTTTAGAAATAAAAACAAGGAACGACAAGCGAAAAACTACGAAAATGCATGCAGAAAAAGGATTTCCCATTAACGGTACAAACGACTCGGGAAACGCGAACGGGGGATTTGGCGCAGTGTTGCCAAATGGGAAAGAAGAAAAACATTTGCAAGACGTGATAGCAAAGGAGGGAGATGTAGAGCAACGAGTATCCTCATTACGAGTAATGGAAATACCATCGCATTGTAATAATAGTTTTTAACAGATATAGTAGCACGAAATATTGGTGACAAAAATATCGGGCATTAAATAAGAGTAATATATCATCAAAAAAAGACATACACAAATAGGAAAGTGGGTTAATAAAGTATCAAGGCCAATATATGAAAAAATAATGACAGCGGGTAGGGTGTATAACGATATAATGAGATACAGCGTACAGGAATATTTCGACCCCCTACGATGCTACCGGTGCCATCGCTAGGGCTATGTAGCTTTAGTATGCCGGGAACAGGACTACATAAGTGGTCACTGTGGAAAAAATGGCCATGAATTCAAAAATTGCCAAAAGAAACAGCAGCATGTTTGTGTGAACTGCCACAGAAAAGGCCAAGAGAATAAACATAATTCAATGAGTTTTCAGTGTCTAGAGTTCAAAATAACACCGAGATTGTTACATGACACAATACAGTATAATTGGGATATACCAACAAAATCTACTAAGGGAAAATGTCATAGGTGGGATTAGATATTTATATGCGGGTAAATAGTTATGGCATTGAATGTTACCAGGAAGTTTACCACAAGAACGGAAAATTGCAACACCTACTTTGTCATGGAGGGTTCTAACACACGGGCGCCCATGGAGTGCGATAGTGGTAGCAGGTAGAGGGCAGATAATGCTACACAATCAATATATAACAGTGCAGTATCGAACACGAAATTATGGTTATAAACTACTATTGCTAATATTCCAAAAATGTGCAACGAGATATAGAACACATAGAGAAGATAATCCAGGAAAATATTCGGAAGGATTTCTTGCTTTGCTTAGATGCAAACGCAAAAACACGCATTCTTGGGGATAGATGTACAATAAACAAAACAGAAAATTGCAAGATTTTGTCAATAGGACTCAATGATTTTGGGTAGATGACATATTACGGCGAAATTGGTAGTTTATTATTAGATTTATTATTCAGAAATAAATGTACACAAGCAGAGGTACATGAATGGACGGTGGAGCAGGGCATACATAGTGATCATAGAGGAATAAGTATAACTATAAAAGCGAAAGGATTCACATAGGACACAACAGGATTGGAAATAAATTACAGATTGATAGATGGGACAGAACTGTATAAGAAAAATAGTTGCTACAGAGCACAATAGAGCAAACGGAGGAAGCATTAGAAACAATAGATTAATGTGTGAATAATTTACAAATAAGACTATTCAGGGAATGTGCAAAGTATATAGAGAATAAAAAAAGAAAAAAGAGGATAGTAAAGTAGTGGACACAATCGCTCACTGAAACGGAAGATAAATAATGTAATACATAGGATACAGCGTCTCAAACGAAGACAGTAATATATGGCAGAATTAAAGAAGTATACAAAAGCAAAAGAAGAGTACAAGCGGATGTTATATGATGCAAAACGGGGAAGTTAGCGAAAATGTATTGAGAAATAATTTCAGAAAAGATCATGAGGATCGCCCTATCTGATTTCTGCAGGAAAAAGTACACAGAAGGAGATATGGGTGAGCATGCAGCGGGAGGGAGCACTGCAAATTACGTGGCGTAAAACAGAGGATTGTATATTACAAACATTGTTTCCAGAAACAGAAAGAGAAGTTTGGGAATAAAAAGCATATGAGGTAGCAGATGAGCAATTAATAATACAACGGGAGATACTAGTTGCAGCAAAGCGAATGAAGAATAAAGAGGCAACCGGATACGATTTATTAAATCACAAGATTTAAGAAAACACAATAGACCATATCAATCTAAGCATATGAGAAGATTTGAATGCCCTGGTCCAGTCTCAACTCGATGGAGTGCATCCTTCCTTCATACAAGCTGTCGCCCTCCCAGCGTCAACAGCCTGCTTAGGACGGAAGTTGTGGTGTCGGCCATGGAACCCCTCGTTCGGAATTTCCGCATTCACCGCCATCGTATAGTTCATTCAAAACGAAGGTTCATTCACAATGTTGTAACGCGATTCCCTGGTCTCGGCGATCGCTGCTCGTTTCAAAACATAAGCAATTGATTCTCCGATTTGTTTTCGGAAAACATCAGTTAAGTTGAGTCTTTGCAAGTTCTGTGTAATTTAAACATCAATTAAGTAAGTAATCAAAACTAACTTATCCGACACTTTACGATCAACAATCGAAACATGGTCTCGGACTCATCGAATCTCGACATCAATGAAAGTCTTTCAAAATACTTGAGAAAAAAATCTTAGTACGTACGACTTCGTCTCGCACTGTCGAAATGACACGTAATGAACTCAAAATCTCGGAATCTCAAAAATGAAACTCAGAATCAAAAATCTCGGAATTTTAGAACGAAACCGCAATGAAACTCTGAATCTCCGAATGAAAATATCTGAATGAATAAAACTCTGGAATCTGAAGCGAATGAGCCCTGGAACCTCTCGGCGTCTTATTTTATCGCATCATCTCTCACTCAATCGACTCGAAGTTAAGTCACGTGACACATTTTTCAAAACACATGTGACTATTTTTCACGAGTAACAAGAAATTCTCCCTCCATTCGTAGTAATCACGATTGGTTGAACTTTAAACGACAGGTATATGTTTCTAACCAATCGGAACGTTCCTCTCCATGAAAGTTTCCCACTTCTACGGTTCCATCTCGCTCAACCGACTTTTCCACAATTTTTAATCTAACGCTTTTTGAGAATAATAACACAGTAAATTTAGAAAGTTCTCGAACCTTTAACAGTCATTCTTTATTATTTCGGAACATCTTTTTCTCACGCATCTGCGACTTTCCCAGCCCCTAGTCAGCACTAGAGATCGCTGCTGCCTCATTATAAACAATTATCAAGCCCCTTTTCCAACAAGTACGCCAAATGTACTCACACCCACGTTTTCCGCAGTCTACCGCCGAACCATTCTTCTCTTTAAACTTTTAAAAAGAGGCTTTCTCACTGCCCATCCCCCAAACATGTGCTCTTTTGGCCAGGTCCTTTAATATCCCACAGCTCTGTTACTAGCATTCGACAATTTTTCAGTTGACGTTTATTGAACGACGCCAACGCTTGCGTCTTAGGAATTTTTCTCTCCCCCATCCCACTTTCAACCGAAACCTGTGCATTTTCGACCACCCGGTTTGCAGGAGAATTGAAGAAAAGCCTAGATAGCTTGTGCACCATTAATCACGAAGATTTTCAAAAGCGTAAGATTTGTGCCCGGTTTGTATTGCCCTAGATGTCAGACGAGCCAAAGGAACACCGGACAGAAATCTCTGAATAATTCATCAATGCCCGGAATAGTGTGACCGGAATCCGCAGTTCTTGGGAACAATCATTATAGGGGATGAGTCATGGTGCTACCAATACGATCCGGAGATAATACGACAATCCATGGAATAGTGTTCATCCCCCCCCCCGTCTTGTAACCAAACCCAGGATTAAGATGTTGTTGATCGCCTTTTTCGACTGTAAAGGCTTGATCTATCACGAAGTTTTACACGTGGTAAAACCGAAAATGCAGAATCCTACGAGGGAGTTTTGAAGCGGCTGCTACGACAGGAGTTTTGAGACAACGAGTTTGACCAGAGTGGTGAGTGGATTTTTTTTCTTGGAGCTTTAGAACTCGCCAACGTCAAGATCATTAGAGCCCTTTAGACAGGAGAGTCTGCTCCAAGACAACGCCCATCCGCACATGGCAAACCGCGTAAGGAAATTCCTCGATACACGCCAGGTGAGAGTTCTTCAACATCCTCCACATTCTCCAGACCTGGCACCTGCAGACTTCTTCTTGTTTCCCAACCTCAAAGGAGCCGTGAAAGGCTTACGCTTTCCCAATATTGCAAAAATCCAACGACGTGTGACAACGGTGCTTCCAACGAAACCGAAAGAAGCATTTACTGGCAGTTTAAACAGGAGTACACTACTAATAACATAAAAGGGCCCATTTATTTTTCTAAGTCCCACGCTCTGACCAGTTTTGGATGTGTTAGGTTTGCAACGCCTCTCTCCTTTTGCTTCCCCTTAACAGGGGAAGTTTCGTTCGACCAATCGTAGGTCTATTTGAAACAGCGCTCATATTTGGAAGACTAATAGTACCGCTGGTAAATCGTAACGAGATAAAATGTTTCATTACACAGCTATTAAAGAAATATTTTATTTTTTTATTATACACATTTTGGACTTCTATAACAAAAATATTCTGTGGCCAATCTGGCAATGTGGCTAGCTACTAAATAAGATAAAGTTGGAACACTTTCGAAGTTCAATCTGCATTACGTTGAAACGTTTCCTAACTAATTATTCCTTAGTTCATTAGTTCAACGTTTCTTTTAAATAATTTCTATACCTGATCTCTTAAGTTATTTTTAGTTTGTTCATTTGTGAATAATAGTATTCAATAATATATTTTACAAGGAATATTTTAAAGTTTTTGTAATTTCAATTAACCCAGGCAGAAATTATTAAGTATTCAATTAAAAAGCAATCAATTCTACAAATATTTCTTCGTTGTTCCTGCTCTATCATTTGACAATCAAATATAAAAGTTTTTACTATTTGTTAAACGAAATTACGTGTCATTCGCGCCTTCGTCGTTTGTCCGAGAGGAAAATTTCAGCGATCTAAATTTCTAATTTTACAGCCAGTAAAAAGTACAACGCCATTAACACATTATGCATAAGTAACAAATAATACAATGAAAAAACATATTTCGTATAATATCCCATATTTGTTGAACACTTTCTGAAAATATGAAATTCTCTGTTGAATTGACGGCAAAATGTTACGTTAATTGGAAAAGATTTCTAGATTTAAAATAACAAGTCCTTAGAATATGACACTGAATCAGGAATACGGGGAACTACAAGTTACAATAACTTAACATATAAAACTAAATACGATCTTGTTAACTGCCTCGCTCGATTTAAATTTACTGTAAATATAATATCTGAATATATATTTACTGAATATCTGACTAATACGTTTATCTTCACAAATGTATCATCCATGTTGCTTCGTAAAAAGTTATATACCCGCAAACAATGTTTCTAAATGACAATGTTCGTTCCCTGCTCTGGAAATCAATAAATAATCCTGAATATCGATACTAACATTATAAATGAGGAGTGAGTTATGTATGTAGAATATATAAAGTATTTCAATTGTAAATAAATTCGTCAACGAGGTTTTCATATTATTGATCTCTGATTATTTTTTAGGTTGCACGATTGCTACCAAATTGTTATATCGAGGATAAATATGTCACTAGAAGATTTAATTTATTTCTTCCTTAAGTAGTTATATATTATTTATAACTCGATAATTCCTTGTAGAAGTATCTCTAGCGGTGGTGTTGATACTGTTCTGTAACATGCACTTCATCCTAAGAGACATGTTCTTTGCTTACTCCTCAGTAATCTTTCCACATATCTATTATGTACCCTGTATCCCCTTACTTCAGAACCATACGTGATAATTGGTACTATTGCCCCGAGATATAACTTTCTAAGCCCATGTTTGTCATATATTCCTATGTTTTGTTGTGAGTAATATGTTCTCTTAATTTTATCTCTTAACGCTGTGATATGTTCCATGAAGTGGGGTTTTTCATCTATCCATATTCCAATATATTTTATCTTTCGCACAACCCTGAGGTTCTGACCGTATAACTTTATGATTGGATTTCTTTTGTTTTTATTGGGCATTGCAAATATCATTAATTTTGTCTTTTTCCTAAAACTTGTCAATCTAATTTGTGCTGCTTTTTCTACATCTCGTCTTGAATTTCCTTTCTTAATTAGCACTACATCATCAGCGTATGCTATTATGGCATTACCCACTGTTTGAATTTTTGTAATTATGTCATTCAACACAATATTCCAAAAAATGGGTCGCTTGAATTTCCTTGTGGACACCCTTTTGTTGTCATACGTATTTTCTTTTCTCCGCCCACATCGATAAGTACATTCCTGTTCAATAATTATGATTGTACTAACTTAAATATTCTTTGAGATATTCCCATTTATTGTAGTCCATTTATAATCAAATGCCACACTCCATTGTCAAATGTGCCCTAATATCTCTAAATATGGATATAGCATACTTTTCTCTAGTTTCCACTTGATGTATTACGTCCTCAAATGCATCAGTTGTTCCCCTGTTCTTCATGAAGCCATATTGCTGTTTGTTCATACCATCGCTTTTTTTCATATGTTCAACTGTTCTATTTGTCATTCTCTATTTGTCTTATCTAACACTTTACCATACGTTGGTAAGAGACTCATCGGTCTATATGACTTATATTTTGTGGATCACGTTATTTGTTTTTAATAAATAATTTTAATACACTTATTTTCCATTGAACTGGAAAGTAACAGAAACAATAGTTATATATCTGTGTTAATAGTTTCATGTTTTTTTCTTATAGTGATGTGCCATCTCATGGCTTATGTTAACAAACCTTGGGATTTTTTTCTTTAGGATTTTGACAACATTTTTAACCTCATCTTCCATTATTTCGATCTCCTGTTTCGAAGTGTGTTTCTCTTTCTCAAGTTTGAATTCCATGGCCTTTTGTGCCCCTCGGATATTCTCCAATAACTGCTCACCTGTTTCAATTCAATTAGTGTCTCATTATCGTCTTTCACTATTGTGTTCCATACCGTTCAACATTTTATTTTTCCTGCCTTCTTATATACGGTATTCTTCATATATTATGTTGTATCGCCTCTCCTACAAAATCCCTCCAATATTTCCTTTTTATTTCCAATATTTTACACTTGTATATGTTTATATGTTTGCTGTAAATTTCCCTATACTGTTACTTTAGGTCACCTTTCCTTTTTCCTCTTTGATACAATCGTCTATAACGATTCTTCTCCTTTTTAGGTACAAAAGCTCTTTTGTTCACCATGTTTTCCCTGCCTTGTATACATCGCTCGTATTACCTGCATACTCCGAATAAGTTTGTGACATCCTTATTTGCGTCTTCTTTAGGCAATCATTTGTTATTTCTTCGCAGGTCTCAATTTCCCCATCAATCTCTATTTTATTTGCTGCTTCTTCCCAGAGTACATATCGCAATTGTTTCTCTTTCTGTCATATACTGATACTTTGTTCTCTTGATATATTTCGTACTCCAAATTTTAATTTCGTACTCCAAAGATTGGCAACATAGAAAATAAACTTCAGGACAGCTGGGCCAAAACCCGAAGCTAAAACCCGAAGCCAAATTACCCAAACTCCGCTCATGGAAAGACAAAACCGAAGGGACAACGCAGAAGATGGAAAGACAACATACGAATACATCAATTGCAATGCGAATGTCGCGAATGGCATTGCAGTGAAATGAAATGAAATAGAATGAGAAATAACAATACTTGTACATCGAATTCTGAAGTCACAACAATAAAATGTAACTTGGAATATAATTTCTTTAGAGTCAGGGTGGGTCATATCAGAAAACGTCTAAGAAACTTAAAGAATAAAAGTCGGTAGGGTCAGACGGGGTTACCCCAGATATTTTAAGTTAGGAGGGGAAGTGATAGTATCATATCTAACTCGCATTTTTGAAATCTCAATTAATAATACGCAAATACCACAAGTCTGGAAGAATGCGATCATAGTTCCGATACACAAATCAGGTAGAAAAACTTCAGTATCAAATTACAGACCTGTGAGCTTAACATCGGTTGTATGTAACATAATGGAACACTTAATAGCAAATTATTTAAGAGAAGAGTGGAGTAAAACGGCGCTATTACATGACAAACAACATGGGTTCCGACCGGGGTACTCGTGCGAAAGTCAAATAATATCGTTATGTCCGGACATCGTAGCACGTTAGACAAGGGACAGAGCATAGATGCAGTCGTGATAGATTTTTCAAAAGGGTTTGATTTAGTACCTCGTAATTTATTAATTCAGAAAATATAAAATATCAAACGGTCATAGACAGAGTGAATCCGTGAATTTCAACATAATCGGAAGCAAAAGGTTAGGGTTTCGGAAATATTATCGGGAGAAGTAGATGTCACATCAGGAGTGGTACAAGGCAACGTTCTCGAACCTTTACTGTTTATAGCATTCATCAACGACCTGTCTGAGAAAATAAATTCAAATATTAGATTATTTGCAGATGACTGTAATAATTGACGAAATCGACAAATGGGTAACTATAAATCAAATGAAAATAACTTTAGAGAAGAGTAAAGCTGTATGTATCACTCGTATCCGTTTAAGGCAAAATTGGTCCTATAAAATCAGTTCATATCCAATACCGAAAGTAAATTAATGTCAATATTTGGGTATCATGTTTAAGAATAACTTGGAGTGGTCTGATCAGGTTAACAGCGTTGCAGAAAAAACTTGTAAATCTCTAAATTTCATTAAACGAATTTTAAAGAAAGGCAATAATCAGACAACAAAAGAGTTAGCTCACACAACCCTCTACTTGAATATACATCGGTAGGATGGGATCCTTATAGAAAATATCAAATAGAAGAATTAGAAAAAAATCAAAAAAGAATTCAGAAAAAAGCGATTAAATTCATAAACACGGGTAATAATGAGAATAATTGCATAAAAATACAACCCCTCCAAATTCTTAAAAGAAGAGCGCGACTGGGATGTTTGTTCAGTACACTTAAAAACGAACCAGCGTGTCGGGATGTCAAAAAGCGTTTAGAAAAACCGACTAAATTGGGTAGACAAGATCACATTTTCAAAATTCGTGAAAGGAAACAAAAAATAGACGTAGGAAAATACTCGTTTCTCAATAGATCAATCGTGGACCGGAACAATTTGCCTGCGGATGTCGTGGGAACGCCATCGGGCTCAGCAACCTGTCTTAAATTCAAAAACGTTCTAAAAATGGTAATAGACAAATTAAAAGGATCAGGCAATTTCGGGAAGAATGGGTACGTTAGTGTAGATTGGAAGCTAGTGGTGTGATAGTGGGTAGTGAAGTGAAGTGATACGAGGGAAATAAGTGATTTAGAATAGGTGGGAAGAGAAATGTGAAGTGAAGTGCAAAGGCCGAGTGTTTGGGTCATCAGTGAAATCAAATGTGCAATAAGTACTTTTTATCAATTATTTAGATGTTTCAGGGTAAATTTTTTAAAATATTTAATATTTTAATATTAGTTGAATCATATAGTTTAATGATTTATTTAACAATTTTTTATTTCAGTGCACTGTGATATGTATTTTTGTATTTTTTGTATTGTATTGTCTTATGTACTGCCACCGGGTAAGATCTGCCCAATTGCAGTAAATAAATATATTATATTATATGCACGTCTCCTCATGGTGGGGACGTTACATGAAATATGCGGTCAAGTTGCGTTGTGTAATACTGAAAATGTTAACAGGAAACAGGTCCCTGTATTGCGATTGCTATAGAGGCAGTGTGACCTATTGATCAGGAAATAAAATGAAAAAAAAATACGAATACATTCCGACTTCACGAGACAGAACAAGTGGTTCCGGCCGCAGCAAAGCACGATGCAGTACCTCAAAGATCATGGCTTCTACCTGACAACACCTTTAAAAAACATTGGCGCCACCTCGCACGCAGAGTAAATTCTGCTGCAGTTAGAAGATATCCTTCAGATATTTTTAAACTCCCCATTCCTACTTTTTATCCCTAACACTCTTCTCTCAAAATTAAAAACCTTCACACTTCTTCTACTTCTTCTTTGTCCTATTTCTCACCATCCTACATTATAACTCCACTTACTCCGTCTAAACAAAAGAGGGCCTAAGTCGCCGGTTTCCGGCGGACATGGTTCTCTTGATTTTATGTTCCAGGAAGCGTTGGACAGCAATTCCACCTTGTGACCATCCACGATGAGCACCACCCAGGTGCAGGCGTGGACAGCTGCTGTAAAACACATCAATGGCTTCTTCAAGGACTACCTCCACCGCATAAACCTGAAAGAAGACCCGTTCTGCCAGTGTGACAAACAGATACCAGAAAAGGAAAGCCACGTACTTCTGAACTGTCCACTGTACCAAGAACAGAGACAAAATTTCCAGACAACTAAGAAAAACACTAATAAGACAAGAGAAACCTAACTGGATAAAGACGAGACAAGACTATGATAATTTCAAAACCTTGACGTAAGAAATTACAAAAAAGAGACTGCAATACTAACTTTACAGACATACTAAAACCCTAAACTTGACAACACCAAACCCAACTTGAAACGAAAACAAAGAAGAGACTGCAACAAAAGAATGGAAGAAGAAACCCCACACCACAAGAAGAAGGATATGAAATGCATCCAAAGCTAGACATTAGAGCCCACCTTCCTCCTCGAGGAAAGGAACGAGTACTCAGCGGAGCAAAGTCAGGATCCAAGCAGATGGATTCGTCCTGCTGAGTGACAGAGAGGTGTATCGTCAACACAAGACACACACATAATTAAAAACACCACTCAATACACGAGAGAAGCCACACAGCTAATTACCCATCTAATTACATGAAGTACACGAACAAGGAGAAGAGCACGAAGAATACGATACAACGACTCCAGTTAAAGAAGGTCTTAGGTGTGGAGTCTACACACACACACACAAATTGTAAAACAAATGGACCCTGCAATTTATATCGAAGCATTTCCCAATTGGTATGTTTATTGGTTAAGGTAACGTTTCTTTCTTTTTTAATTAATAAACAAACAAAATTATTTTAATGCTTCGGATAAATGCATTAAAGGAAGCAGTAGGAGTGTTGTAAAAAATGAATTATTTTAATATCCAACCAATAAATAAACACTACTCTCGATGCTAACTTTTCAGTTACTATAGATGGTAATTGAAATATGCGAATTTTTGAACGACAGTTGACATTTTATGTTTGCAATTATATTTTTCATGTCTAGGTCAAACCGACAGCAGTGACGTAGGATTTGCGTGCTTGCTCTCACGTATTACATTGCAATTAAAGTACTGGTTTGGTCTCCGGATCGTTCCTCCTTCTCCAAACCGATGTCAGTTCGTCACCTAGGGTTCTTCGTCAACCTAAATCTTTCCTTCTCTATCCTTCTGTTGCACCATAAGATAATGTGGAAAAGTATGAGTAACAACATTAATCTCACTATCTCAAAAACATCGATAAAAAAATAAACGTGTGTCAAAAGTGAACTTTTGTTCCCCAAAGAGGGAGTGATAGAGAAACTTATGTTTCAAATTTATCCGTGTTGTATCATGGGAAAGCTCATCCCAAAATTCAAAGCGACGACATTGTGGTTCACGCAAACATCCCTGCAAGCATTAGCGCTACGAGAATGTCAATTGTGACGGCACGCTACGCAAATGAATCGACTGAGGGAAGTCTGCCACAATGAAGGTAAACTTATGTGTTTCTTAGGGGAACTTCGAGGCATATTGGAAGAAAAATAACTGCTAATCGAAGGAATATGTGACGAAATTTAATAATTATAAATTTTTGATAGATTTTCGCGAGGATTTGAGGCCATGATTGCACCTGCTATTCAAATTAAAAATTCTAGGTTGATATTGTATTCATTAACTTTTCCCCAGTTTCATCAGATACGTTTTAATGCTGTTTCATGTAAATAAAACAAACTATAATAAAAATTTACTTTAGAAACATAAGTTCCAAATGTATAAATTGATTTCTCTGAATTAAATAATAATATTAATCAGGTGCTCTTATCTGAAAGGAAATAAAATTTTACCATATATTAAGATACGAAATTAATTTACCATTCAATATTTTACCCAAGTAGAGTAAATAAAGGCATGAATCGATTTCAAGCGAAGTTAAATCAGGGTAGGTGTTTGTCGCTGATGTTTCAGAACTCCTGAATGGTTGAACTCGTCGCTCGGTTCCATGTTTGTGGCTGGTAATTCACATTGGTTACTGGAGAAAACCCTCAGCTGATTGCTCCTCTTCCTCCTTCCACCAAAAAAACATCCTCATAAACACCGATCTGGTAATTAGATTGAGATATATTGTTATATACGTTATCATGTGAATACTCAATTCACTAACTGCTACATATGTGAAAGTGATAATGCCACTGTCAGTGAGTGTCAGTGGGAGAGTGAGTGTGGCAATTCATCAACCTCCAAGCGTAGAGTGAACTCCGGGCTGGGAGGCGAACGACATGAATGGTACGGGAACGTAACATGGTTAGCGCCGCAGAAGATTGCCTCGTTAGCCATGTTGTTTAGGGGCCTGCGGACAAACACACAATGCTGTTACCGCATATCAATTGCCGAGTGCGTAAAAACCTGCGCCCTCCCCTCGCTGTCCCCTCCACCCCCACAATGACTGCCTCCAACATGGTCACTCCTCCTTCTTCGCAATGTAGTACATCGCCACTGACACCTCACCCCAACAGCGCTGCCGTCGCAACCTGTGCAAATAACAAGTGCCTCATCACACAGCCATCCGCGCGTCCGCCGCTGGCATGAATTTCTCTCGTTCGCTTACACCCACTTAGCTCGTAATAGCATATTTTGCATTTCAATCTCTCGCGAGTTTGCGGCCCGCTGCCGTCACGAGCCCCAACCCCTGTCGGAGATGGCGCAGCAAGGGGTGAAATATGACCTTTGCAGGGGAGATGGGACAGAGGGTTTGTGAAGGGTGGGGGAGAAGCTAATGAATACCGGTGGCTGCGGAAGTGGTAAGTTGATTCTTCGGAACAGAATATGCGAGAAAACTATCTAGGTTTGGAGTTCGCTCCAATCTCGAGAATGAACGGCAAACAGTATTTTTAAAAATCGGTTTGCTTAGAAGATAATGTAATCCGTTGTTGTTAACAAAAAAGTGAACGACTACATCTTTTGAGAAAACTGCTTTCGTTACTGACATGATTTTCTAAAAGAAAAATAGCGCTATCTCTGAAACGAGTAGCATAAGCATTGGGTGAAAAAATTAAAATCTAGAAACTTCATGAAGAATAGTGTAATGTAAAATAATGTCAGTTTTATTATATTAAATTTGTTACAGTAAAACAAATACGTAGAGGTATGTCTATTCATTAGTGTAGGAGGACTGAACGTCGAAACTTGAGAAGTATTGAATGGCCAGAAACTATACTAATGTTTCAGAATTCTACATATTTTATCAGAAGTATTGTATGCTGGTGAAAATCCTTTCATTACTCTGTTTTTCTTTGTAGTGATTTTTCCAACATGTAGGAAGCAAAAATTCAGAATTAAAAATTCAAATTGCATCTCCTACTTGTCCTAAGTGTCTGTTTTCGTATCGATTGACAAAAAAATGTTAAACATAAATTTTAAGAAAATAAATACGCTTTAACAAAATATAGAAGTTCAGATATTCCTTGTGAAAATGAACATACGTAATATGTGGTGTAACTCACTTGACCCTGAGAATAATCGTGAAACTCTTCTGGGCAAGAGTTTTGTCTTATGGAGGATAAAATGGAAGCAATATTCGCAATATAAGGTTTTGTTTACAAATATTCTTGAGAAACAACTAAAATGAAACCTAAGTAAAAAAAACATTTGTAGATATTTCAATAGGTCTTGGTTTTATTGACATGATTCATCAAAATGTTACTTGGAAACTCAAATTGTTCATTTTGAACTCGGGAGTAGAGACTAAATACTTAAGAGTTTTTAAAAATATGAGTAATCATAGTCAAATACATTAATACGCAAAAGTTCCCTGATTTTTTCGTCCTCTTTCTTCGTTACTCGACTATATAACAATTTATACATTGCAAATCAGGATTATCCTGTTCTTAGACCAATCAACGGGGAATTTACACAATGATAAAGTCGAATTTTTTAAAAGAAGGTTGAGCGTAGTTTAATGTGATGAATCATGGAATTTTGAATACGATCCTGAGACCAAGAGGCAAAGTGAAGAGTGGCACACTGCAAACTCTCCTCGACCAAAGAAAGCTCGAATGATCAAATCGAAGATCAAAACAATGCTGATTTGTTTTTTGGACAGAAGGGGAATCGTCCACAAAGAATTTGTTCCTCCAGGACAAACTGTCAACCACGTTTTTTATAAAGACGTCCTTGAAAGGCTTAGAAAAGGGTCATTCGCGTGAGACCAGACATTGCAGACAAATGGATGCTCCATCATGACAACGCCCCATGTCACACTGCCCTCTCCATAACGGAATTTTTGACCTCAAAAGGCATTCCTATGGTTCCCCAGCCCCCCTATTCACCTTACCTCAGTCCCTGTGACGTTTTCCTTTTTCCTAAACTGAAAAATATTCTCAAAGGTCGTCATTTCGGGACTGTAGAAAACATTCAAAAGAGTGAAACGGACATACTGAAGACCATACCGATTGAAGACTTCCAGCGCTGCTACCAACAATGGGAACAACGTCTCCATCGGTGTGTAGCTGCCCAAGCGAACTACTTTGAAGGAGATAACATTGATGTTTGAAAAAAATAAAATCTTTGGTAAATAAAAAATCAGTCTCATTACTTTTCTGCCTGACCTCGTAGTTTGCCGCCTTTAAATGTGCAAAAAATCAGTTGATAATAACGTCCTAACTTTTAACGTAAAAAAGGGGTATTTTTTCAGTAGTAGACAGTTTAAGCTGGATCCTCTGCTATTAGTTGGGCGAATATCAAATTCTTCTTCTTTATTCCTTTAGCTCTTTTGAAGAGCAGAGTGCTTCTGTGTAGGCCTTCCATCGGACCCTATTCTTTGCCAATACTTTTACCTCGCTCCATGTTCGTCCAAGATCTCCTGCCTCACTGAGAATACCTCTCCTCCAAGTTCCTCTTGGTCTTCCCCTCCTGCGTGTTCCTTGCGGGTTCCATTCCAATGCATGTTTCTCTATGTTATCGCCCTCCTTCCTCAAAGTATGGCCAACCCATCTCCACTTTCGCCTTCTAATTTGTTTTTCAATTGGGTCCTCGCCAGCAAGTTCCCATAAGGCTTCATTTCTTATTGTTTGTGGCCAATAGATGTTAAATAATTTTCTCAAACACCTGTTAATAAATGTTTGGAGCTTCTTTTTCACAATATTGTTACATTCCATGTTTTCGACCCATAGAGAAGAACTAATTTGACTAACGTTCTGAAAAGTTTCAATTTTGTTTCTCTTTTGATGTATCTGTTTCTCCAAACTGGGCGTAACTGCAATGTACCACCTTCTCCACTTATGATGCTTCCAAGGTAGGTAAAAGAATCCACACGTTCAATATCTTGATCACAGACTTTTAAGATTGCATGGGAATTTGGATTTACTCGCATTTCTTTTGTCTTAGATATATTTATTTTCAAGCCAACTCTTTCGGATCTTCCACACAGTTCTGAGATCTTATTCTGCATATCTGAAAATCTTTGCGCCAACAGGCATATGTCATCAGCGTAGTCAAGATATTCCAAAGTGTCCACCATTTTCCATATAATTCCCCTCTTCTTCCCTGTTGTTAGTTGCTCCATTACGTCATCCAACACTAATATAAACAGCAGTGGTGATAAGATACATCCCTGTCTAACACCACTATTTACTGAGAGAGGCTCGGACAGATTTCCATCGTGCAATATCTGGCAAGTATATCCATCGTAGATGCTTTTAATGATATTGATTATTTTTGTTGGAATTCCCCACTTCTTCAAAACTTGCCATATATTTTCTTGCTTCAGGGAGTCAAAGGCTTGCTCGAAGTCCACAAATAATAGGTACATTGTGGTATGCCATTCCAAACTCTGCTCAACTAATTGTCGGAGGGTATTAATGTGGTCGACACTCGATCTACTGTTTCTAAAGCTCGCTTGTTCCTTCCGTATCCACTTCTGTTTTGTTCTGTTCTGAATATGTAATTCTGTTTTGAATCACTCTTGAGAGAACTTTACCCGGTATTGACAGTAGGGATATATCTCTCCAGTTTTTACATTTTGTTTTATCTCCTTTCTTGGGTACCTTTACTATTATGCCTCTCTTACAGTCCTCTGGCATTTTTTCCTGGGTCCAAATATTCTCAAAAAGGGGAAGCAGGATCTCGGCTGACCTGTGGATATCTACTTTAAGTATTTCGGCACATATATTATCTTTACTAGGAGCTCGACCATTTTTTGTTTGTTTCAATACAATCATTATTTCGCTTAGATTTGGGGGATTTGTACTAACCCTGATCCTACTCCTGTCAGACATGGTGTTGTCTGTTTGCCTCTTTTGCTGTTCTACACCACCGTGTGACTCCTCCTCCTGTGTCTTATTTAGGAGTTCCTTAAAGTGTTCGCCCCATCTATCCATTTGCTCCCTTTCTGTGTGCAGCAATTTCCCTTCTTTATCTCTAATTTGCTGCTTGCTTCCTCTCTTGTTTCTGGCCAAAACTCTTGTGATCCGATAGAGCTCTTTTGTGTCTCCTTTTCCTTCTGCCTCCTCTGCCAGGCTTGCTTTTTCGTCCGCCCATCTTTGTTTATCTCTTCTCACACTTTTCTTTATTTGTTTGTCAATAGTACAATATTCTATCCTACCAACTTCTTGCTGATTTCTGATCTTACTCTGAATAATTTGTTGCTTCAAACTCTGTCTCTTTTAAATTAATTTCAAATTATAACAGCTTAAAGCCTGCCATATTATACAAATATGAAAGAAACTATTTATCCTACAGCAAATAGGAGTCGAGTTAGCATTTTGTTAAAAAAAAACACTGAACCTATTTTTATTACAAGTAAGAAATTGACTGAACGGCATTCGATAAATAATAAGTTGTATTATTTGTTACCGGCTGTAATTTTGTGATAAATCAGCACTAAATTTAAAAAAAATATTCAAATAAAATAATAAAATGCATGAAAAATTACTATTTTCTATAGGTTTAATGTGATTCTAGCGATAAAAGGTAGTAATTTACGATTTTTTATTTCTTAAAAACAAACGACTTTTAAAGATATTTTCTTTCAAATCAATTTTTCTCAAAATGTACACAAAAAATCTATTTTTCGACACTAAATTTTATAACAAATTTTATGTAATTTTTTAACATTACTGAAAATGCAATTATTATTATTTTACTTAATTGCGCCAGCTTTTAGAAATGGTTCAATTTGGTTAACAAATAATAAATACACAGTAATTTTTATGAAGAGAGATTTTGTTAAATTAAAGACTTTAAAACGTAAAAAACAGCTATCAATTCCAAATAACAGAATTTCAGTTGAGTAATTATTATCCACATAAAAAATCAAACTTATGTTTTCTTCACTCCTACGTTGTCAGTCGTGCGGTGGAACTGGTGAAACAAACTGAAATGAAATAAGTCAATGAAATAACTTCTATAGAACTCATGTTTAATGTTTTAGAACATGGACAGATGTAAATTTTCAAGTAAATTTATTCATACAACTACACGCCATGAGACGTAATGCTGGTGGCATCATTTGAAACCATCCACTGCTACATGTTTATGGTGTATTTTTGTAAATGTAAGGAAATGATAAGAAGAAAGATCGGAAGAAAATTAATCCAATTCTCTCAAACTCACTCTCCATCCGCAAGAAAAAGTTCAGTCATGTAGTATTTATATTCTACTAAAATACCCGCGGTTTTGTTCACATGAATTTTGTATTATGTCTGCATCTTAATTCTTCCTCACATCCCCATTGGTATCCAGTGAGAATGTCATTCATTAATCTTGGTGGTTTGATAGTATTGGTGTGTATTCTGAATCACATATTTTCAATAATATATTCAAGAAAAGATGATTGTTTTTTAAACACAAGCTGAGGCACATTGTAGAAGTAATTCAAGAATTAATAGATATGAAATTTATGTCCTAGCTAATTATCCGGAGTTTCCCGGGTTTTTTCTGATACCAATCTTCTTTTAGGTATATTCAGAAAAAATAAAATCTATCAGTCGTAAAAAATACCGATCTTTAAAATCATATGTATAGCATTCTTACTTTACAAATTCATAGTTATTAGAATTTAATACAGAACTCAATTCTGTACTACATTTTGAGTTCCACCTCCAAGGGCACGTATTAATAAACTCTTGGGTGAAAACACCCTTGAGCTAGCAAAATAAAGTTACCCGTGAGATAAACAAATTAATGTCATCAATAAAACGTCATCAATTAACCTAGCACACCACTTCATCCATAGGAAAGGTAGTAGTATTTAACCCCCTTAACGTGTCCTTAAAAATGTGTCATCTGAAAGACCTAGAAATCTATGGATCAGACATATCCGTGTTCTTTTTAGTAACATATCTTACATGACATTTCCTTCCCACTTAACCTAAAGGGTTTTTAGGAATAATTCTAGTCCCCCTCCCCCAATTTTTACCCAACTCTGACATATTCAGAGTGAATTCACTTCTAGCATGTCTCTATTCATTTCGGTAACTCTGAAAGCTAGGGATTCTCCTTTAATATCGTCCATTTTTTATCATGTTTCGAGTCATGCTTTTCCCATCACCGACATCTAGAGGAGTCAAGCAAATCATATAGTCTGAACGGTTACATAGAGGCATCGGGAGTAGGATTGTTCATCTCAAAAAGTCCGAAAACTATAGCTTTGACCCCTACATTGGTCGTATTACGTTCCTTTTACACCCAGCTCTAGTTTGCCCCTACGTGATCTGAATTTAAACTTAAAGGTATTGGTAGTATAATTAAACACGTCACCAACACTGAAAACAATTTATCTTATGCAATTTTTAATTTTGTATATATCAAAATTAGATTTCAATTATTTTTACATGTAAACATATTTCTACCCTTACCCAAGGGATGTCTTTGTTTCATGAGGGCTGATTTTTCGATTTAACGAACGTTATCACGATGTCACTATCAACTACGCCACGCCGAAAATCGTAGTCTCGCCACAGATATCTGTCACGTTCGGTAATTTTGTGGTGACATCCCATTCCCTTGGGGTGCTGGGGTATATATTGGAAAATTATGGGCTTTGCCATCTTCGGGAATGTCACTTCTATTTTCAGTGGTCCCGAAAACTCAATATTAATATGTCATTTTCGTTTGTTTTTACATTTTGTCCCCTTTCCAAAGTGTGCATATTTCTTCATAGGGGGTGATCGTGGACTTAAGAGGCATTGAGAGTGTGACTCTGCTCTTCTGCGTTTTAAAAATTAATGTATTCAAAACCAGTTTCAATCTTTTTTTATTATTCATCCCTGTTCCCTGTTACCTCCCGTGCCTCGAATGTGAACTTATTGTCAACTTAGAAAGCGTCAGGGACGTCCTTATCCATCCTGTAATATGTGTCCAATTTCATTTTTTCTCATTTCCTCAATGGCATCCACTGAGAATGTTAAGCATTAATATTGGAGGTTTGATAGTATTGATGTGTACCCTCAATCCCTTATTTTCACTTATGTAATTAAAAAAAGCTTTTAGAAAACAATAATTTCCCATTTTTACACCCTTAGAGCTGAATTTTTGTAAAATTCTTTCTTAGCGGACATATTTGATAATGTTTTGTGTCACGCTCTTCCCAACTCCTACCCCTGGGGGCGCCGTACACTTCATGTGGTCTAAAGTGTCCATAATGTTGACGGGCAACGGGGTACAAGCCTCATTCAGCGTAACCTTGTCCATTACCGCACATTCATCTTCTAAACTTTTATCTACATCCTCGTTATCGCTAGATCTATCTCTGTATTGGCAGAAATGATCTGAGTGTCTGGCCACTCTGACATTCACACAGCACGTAAAAGTAGTACTTAACACTAGTACACAAAAATACACAAAACTAAACAATATTATTATTTTTGTGAATGGTGATTTCCTCTAAATAATTAACAAATAAGACCCTGAAACTGCACGATGAGAGAAATATTGTGCCACCACGTTGGGTAGGCAATTATGAAACAGTAAATTTCCCGGTTACTGTCCTCGGTCACAGATTGTGATGGTCGGGCGCCCGGAGAACGGGAAAGGTTTCACCATTCACAAAAATAAACAATACCCAAATGAAAAAGTATTAATATAATGCACTAATAAGTAAATACACTTACCATAGGAAAATTTATCTCGAAATACTGTCATATGTTGGACCATGTAGCAAAATAAAATTTTACGTATTCCTGTTGGTACACACATTGGTTAAAGTTCAGATATAAGTTTAATAGCTCAGTTCATGGCACTAGTTGAGTATTACTAAGGGAAAATATTTCATTTCAAGAAAAAACGGTAATAAAAGACACTGTCATTTCTTGGTTTGGCAAGTACCCTTCTCTTGAGTTTTTCAAAAACACTTCTTTAGTACGTATTAAATAAACAAATAGAAATTGAACTGATGTAACTTAAATGCAATAATTATCCACAGATAAGTTCACGAAACATTTTCTAGCAATATAATAGAATGAGTATTTATTGAACCAATGCTCCAGTGCCAATGAAACTACCTATCATCAAACCATCGGTGACTGCAACACATGCGAAAGATCAGGACCATTTCTATCCAAAATCTTCATGAGAAAATTCCCTTTATCTTGCTTCACAGGAGTACACACACGCATAACACTACACGGCACAACAAAGAGTCAATGTCAGTGTCAGCGACAGTTTCTCCGTGGCTCGAAGTTACTATTGCGTTGTTGTAAGGGGGCCGTATAAATATATAAATTTCTTCGATTTCGTCACTCTGATGGGCTCATAGCGCTTTTGAGTCGATCAGACTAGATATGATATTGCAAGGAGTGGGAGTTGGTTGGAAAAAGCTCGAGAACCATGCAGAAAACGGGTTTAGTTAAAGATATACTTGAATAATGTTATGCGTTACTAGACCAAGTGCTATTTTCAAAAAGTCAGTAGTGCGCACAAAAGAAGACCTAATTGGAATTTAAAGAAACTATTTTTAGAAAAATTACTAGTAACCTACGAAGCAAAATCTCCTAAAAAATAATTCCAATATATATTTTAATACCAATCTCTACAATTTTCATTAGCTACATGTATAAACTGCAATATCTACCGTTTCGTATAAAATAATAATAAAAGGGAAATTTTATGGAACGTCTATGGCATGGAAATCGGAGAAAGAAAACAGTAAAGTTATTTCACATTTCAAAGGAATCTTCTCTAGGATTATTGCAAGTAAAATGCGAAGAATGGTTAATTGTGATGAATCACAAGAGCAGAGAAACAATTAAAATTGGCTCCTAATCAGTAGATGTGAATGTTCAGTTGACTATGAAGCTTACTAATATGTCTGCCAGAGTTCAATTGCGTTTCATGAGGCAAGTAGAAGTAAAATGATATAAAGCCTGTGAAGAACATTATTTTCTATTACACAATATAAACATGAAACGAATGTCTAAGAATTTATTGGTTTGCATTATGGCATTCTAGGGAATGTGAATTTTCTTTCTGCTTAGATTCTAAAGCAATTCGAAATTAGGTACATATAAGCATACAATACTGAAAAAAATGGAAACTAATAAATGAACCGTAAAGCCCCATAAAAAACAAATTAATTTAAAATATTATATAAGAACCCCGGGCACAACCGGGTAAAATGATCAAAAAATATCTAGACCTGTTGTATGTTTGAGGTGTTTTAATACTTTCCGTAGGGTAAAATAATATATCAATTCACAGTTCCAATTTTTCTTTCAATGTTGATGTAATTTTTTGAATGTTTGTTTGTATATTGAGAATTGTTATTGTTAATTTAATTAAAATTTTGAATGTCCTGTAATGATTATTAAGTTTCTTTTCAAATCCCGGACAACGCCGGGTAGTTAGTTCAAGTCTCATATGAAATAATTTTTGGTGTTTGGCCCAATAATGCTGACCACTGACCACTGACCACTGACCACTTATCTGCATCACATTCATAGGAGGAAGTGAGCAGTAACATTTTACGCCGCAGATCTTGTTTTTCAAAACGCGAAGGTGAAATTCATATCAGAAGGAAACGGATTTCTCTTCACGGCGGCACAATACATTCTAAAATATTATTACTCCTCACCACTATTTTCGTTTTCCAATGAATACCTCCGTGACATGTATATTAAAAATTTTAACTGTCCTTTTTTCTTTGTTTTCTAACATCCATAATATCTCAATTAATAGGTTCAAAAATGAGATGAAATTTTTTAACATTTATTTCATAATTTGAACAAAACATTTCGTCCTATAAAATATGTAAATATAACTTTACTCTGCCTTAAAAATTGGAGTGAGTGATATTAAAGACCAGGCTGAATGAATAACGCCGTAAATCTTTTTCTTCCCCTTTACTTCACTACACTAGTTTTATGAATCCTGATGCAATTCTCACTGTCGAAATTACAAGAGAAGCAATGTTAATCACTTTCTTAAAATAACTTTAATGCGCCTTAGGCTTGCCGAGAGTAGATTATAAGTGAGCACACGTCTTAGTACAAAAAGAACGTAGCGCATACTCCTTTGCCTCATGCAATCTCTTTTAGTATAAAATAGAAATAAAAAGAACAATTTTCCTTAACACATTCTCTCAATTCATATATCTGCATTATTATATTAATATAAGCGTATAATTGAATTTGCATACTATTCATATATTTGTAAAGAGACAAAACCACGACTGTGACCAACATCACAAAGCTTTGCACACGTTACTTTCCAAATTCATTTCTTGAAGATTCTTTCAAATGAAGTTAAGAAATTTATTGCGTCGTAGTTTGGAGAGAGAAAATTATGATTATTGAAATATGAAATACTTCTTGATTCGTATAACGTAGTGTAGTTAGGACTATTAATCACATATTCTTTTACAAAACATGCGGAGCTTCCAACTATATGGAATCAACTTAAGGATATATCGCTTCCCCACAACAGAAGATATTGCGAAGAATATTATAAAATGAGTGAATGTCTATGGGCCCGAACATATTACCCAAACGAGTAATGCCTTTAGCAAATGTAGCAGGGGATGAAAATGACAGTTAAACAGTGGTGTTGGAGGTAGTGGATACGGCATTGGTTGCGGGAGCACCGACGTTGGCGGTGAAGACCGTACATATGTGGCGAGAGGATGGTGAGGCATGACGTCGGCCAGGATCGCCTTAAGGTCGACCGCCAAGTCTTGACCAGCAGTTTCGCCGTTACTCCCTCAAACTTCCCCTTCTGCTCTGCCAGCTTTCGAATCTTGCTGGGGGTCGTTTGGGAAGGCAGTGGACAGGCTCGCTTAAGATCAGAAGCCAAACACGAAATTTCCCAATATTTTCAAATATCGGAATGAGAGAAGATCATAGCTGCGCATGAAAGTGTAAATCCGTCAATCGTTAACATTTTATTTGATTTTTAAGTTAATTTCGAAAACCATTAACGGTTTCATTAACTTCCATTACCTCAAGTCTGGTAATTTTTTAAGCATTTTTCTTAGCATTAAACTTAGTTTAAGCATTATACTTTGGTTTCTCGTGAGGTATCTAGAACAAAACGATAATGGATATCTAATCCTTTATAAAATGATCCACCACAGACTTCTGATTCTTAACCTCAACATTCGAAATGTTCCTAGTGAAGGCGGAGGAGTTTTCACAACATGATAGCTCGCTGCGTTGTGTCTTTTCCATTTCTAACCACGGTTACATGCATGGTGGTTCGTTAACCGTGGTGAAAGAGGAATACCAGAAAAATACCATCTATCAATGATACCACATTCTAATACCCATGCAATTTATGTCCCACAACCCAGAAAGAGAAATACAAAGAAGAGGGAAAGGAAACTCCCTCCTAACATAAGACTTACCTCACAACACAAGTTATTTACAAGAATAAATTATTTTTTATTTTCACTGATGTATTGAAGCTACAATGACGTACTTACACACATGAAATAAAATATAATTGAATGTGAAGTTCTTCTCTCGTCTTTCAAACATCTTTTTCGCGTAAATAAGAAGAGAGGGAAAACCGATCTCACAGCTCAAACCTCACAAAATTATAAGTTAGCAATTCAATAAATAAATAAATAAATATATAAATATATTTTTAAAGTATCAAAATTTTGATCACGACGAATGATGTCCGACCCAATGTGTACACGAGACAAAAGACTTTGGAAGTGGCAGGCACCTTGCCAGACCAAGCTGACCCCACATTATTTATACAATGCAAACGTGTGCTCTACAGAGAGCAAAGGATAGCACGCTCTAGACGTTGCGCTCCACCCCTTTCCTCTTCATCTTTTTTTTTCTCGTCGCTTTCTTTTCTCTCGGCCGAAATATGGACTCCCCATTTAGCTAAGCGGCCGCTATACAATATGGAGCACATATTACGTAAAGGAAAACGTGGAAGCCTGGGCGGTTGTGGAAACCGAAAAGAAATCGAGGAAAGATGGACGCTCGGGTGGTCAGAGAGGAGAGGTGGAGTTATTTCTAAGATGGAGAGCTGCGAAAAAGACGTCATATTGACGGATTCCCACGCGGGGTGCAATGGACTCCGTATTCTATTCTTCTTACATGAAAAAGTGCACTCATATTTGTTACCAGTTTAATGATGTTCCTATTGGAAATGACGTACCATTTAAAAGGTAAATTTCGAAACATAAAAATTTGTATTCATCGGAATGATCACTACTTGTCACACACACATTATTTATCACAAATGTGTTAATTTATAAGTATAATTTTCTAGATTTCTACTAGATTCATTACAAAAATATATTTTTAAAGTAATTTCCACAGGTTTTTAAATATTTTCTATTTGTAACTTTTTTTACACATTTCCATAAAATCGTAAAAACGAAAATTTCCACCCGCTAATGCAATGTCTCGCCACTCTTAAATATCTATAAACTGGGAATGAGGAAGTGGCAATCATAAAGTTGTTACTTTATTATATCATACGGTGAATATTAACAAACAAATTCACGTCTCCATTCACAGAAGGGAAACGATTACCTTCTGATCTGATTTCTAAACTGCTCATTTCCCCGAGGCGTGTGTCTTAAAATACAAAGCCCGACAAGGACAGAGATACTACCACAGGCGTTTATAATGCTACGGCTCCTAGCTAGTTTAGTCGCAGTAACTGCAAAACTGTTGTGTGACCGCCTCAGGGCGCTTTCAGCCGAATTGATTCTCAACTGTTTCGCCCCCTTTCGACCTCAATCTTCTAGTTCATTATCCCGACACCTCGGGCGCTGAGAGCGGTATTGTTACGATGAAGTCGCTGGGTAGCACAGGGCCGTATCACGGGAGGAGGAGGAGAAGCAGAAGAACGAAGAAAGGAAAAAAAGGCAAGCGCTGCGCCAACGGAGTGAACTCGAGAAAAAGCAGCTAGAGAGAGGTGGGGAAGGAGGAAGAAACCCCAAAAGAATGGTCGGCAGAAATTGTTCTTCCCGACAAAAAAGGAGGAAGTTACGGTCGCGGTAATAATCCAGTGGCAAGGAAGGGTTCCGGCTGTCGGATAGTAGAATTCCGGCGAGAAACCTGGAAGACAAAGTCTCTAAGCTGCTTACTGACTGAGAAATTTCTATTCTCGTTGATCAGCAGATGAGTAAATACGGAGCTCTTTTGAGGGAAATCAAACGTTAAAACTCGATGTAACGAAGTGTTTTTTTCTTCAGACTTGGATGCAATGTTTCAATACCTCTTAAGTCATTTCTCGACATAAAAGAGCTCTGGATTCATAACAGAATTTTCTTGAATATCTGTATACATTCGAATAGGAAGAGAGAGATGAAAGTAACATTGCAAAATTGACGAATAGGAGAGTTTGTAAGATTTTTTACATGATACACTCAATTAGACAATCCAAAATTCCTGCGCCACACCTTTCGCGCTGGAACAGCCTTAGAGTAGGGAGGAAAGTAAATTTCACGAAAAGGCAAGCATAAATATCACACTTCGAGTTGTCTGAGGAAGCTAGTATCGCGTGTACAGACTAAATAATGTCCACTCTAGATACTGAAACTAAAAACTCAGCCACATCTGAAGACCACCCCCACCTCTCTTCGAAGGGAATATCTCAGAACGGTTCAAGAAGGAATGAAATTATCAGTCAGTGTTTTACAGCATTTGTAACAAAATAAGAAAGTAAACGTGGAATACTGTGTAAATGTAAACATCGAATCGTAATAAAAGTAAACACGTATGAGAAGGGTCAAATACAATTTAATGTTCCTTCAACTACAATGACATATGCTTATACTGCCACTCATTCCATATTTTACGTTAGGAAAGAGTTCGTCGTTTACAATTAGCCCGTCGTTTCAGGGACAATTGTAAAATCGTGAAATTGTAAACAGATGAATAAGAGTAGAAACTTTCACATTAGAAATCTTCGTTACAAGTGATTTATGAAGTAGGAGAGTTACCCTTTCTAATAGTGTACTTAAAAGTATACTGCTTTGGAATTAAGACATTGAAATTGAGGCTTGAAAAGAAACATTCAAGTCTTCTTTACATTTTCCCTGCCTTATCCTATATGTATCATTTATGTACACTATCACGAGGGTCCACATGAAATGAAAACCGCTTTAGAGCTGAAGCAAAACGCCTAAGAATCATGTTCTCTCAAACAAATACCACTCTGCGGTTCTTCGATTCAAATTGGAAATGAATACAATGATTATCAATTGTGAGGAAAGACTGCCAATAAATTATGCATCGCTGTCAAAAGCTTCTGTCGCGTTGCGAGTGTATAACGAAGCATCATGAAATAAATTAAGCAAGTGTTGATCAAACATCCGTCAATATTGGGCGGTTCACGCACCGATGGTGGCCATTAGTTGGACGGGCAGCTTTCGTGGTGACGAATGCGTGCGCGATAACAGTACCCTTTCCCCTGCCGAATTCTGCCTCCAACCATTCATCTATTCATCTCTTCCCCTCTCTCTTCTTCCCTTCAATTGCACTCGCTTCCACTCCCCTCGCTGCTTGGTGTGAGGGAATGTCATAATGACACTATCCACGTCACGATTTTCTCTATTTTCTTATAAAATAATTGGTCACCGGAGTCTAGAAAATAAAAAATAAAAAAGTGTTACTTTACGAAAGGTTAAAAAATACTTACTCACTGAAAAGAAAAAAGAATAATTGCAGAGTTAACTTTGTTGTTATGGTTTGAAACATGCTTTGATTTGCTCTAAAATTTTGATAAAGATAGAAAAATCCTATTTTAAAAATTCTAAAAACGTTATATTATTATATTTAAGGAGGACATCAGGACACCAAAGTCTTCCAATTCCATGATATAACTAAGTAGAGTGATTATTATATTTCGTTGGTGGAATGAGTTGACATTAGATATTGGATAAACACTTTAGCATCATTAATATTTCTTTTAATCTGGCTACTTCCAAGGTCGTTCAAAATATATCATTATTTCTTTCTTCAGATTGATTGACTTAATCATATGACCATTATATTGAATTGTATGGCAATATATTATATATTATTGTATTAAACATTGTTCTTGGAAAGATACCTAATTTCTGATCTGGAAATAAAGAAGAAAATAAATATTTATTAAAATCATGAAGGAGAGAATGATGTAGATAATCTCTCTCTCTCACACATGGAAAGTGTGTGTTGGAACAGTCTACACAATCATCAAATAATCTAAACTGCAATGAAACAGTATCAGCATGACACTCAGGCATACGGATCAGCGTCACAAACAAAACATTATTCTTCTAGTGAGGAGTTGGCATTGTATAAAAGTTTCATCGTGATATTAATGGCCACTGTGATCAATCTTCCATTCCTTGTATTCACACTCTCCATATTCTCGACCGCAAACTAAGGAAATTCCCTTGTGGCTTCGTAGGGAGGGAGGCGAGCATTGGCGCCAACAGCGCGGCCGCTATAAAAGCATTAGCTGCGAGGTTCAACGGCGCCTGCGACGGCGGCGGAGGAATCATCGCAAACAACCATGGAGACGGCTGTAATATGAGGACAATGAAGTGAACATTGTGTATTCGAACTCTAGGAGATGGCGAGGACTTCAAGTTAGTCATTGTTTCATTCAATCTTGCACATTAATACATCCGTAGACTTCTGTATATGTCCAGTTTGGACCTTGCAAATGTAATTATTCTAGTCTTTCGAAACAATTTTATCTGAAGACTTCTAAGTGTCCAATGATTCATCCCCAGTAGACAAACACTACTAAATGCAAATCCCAACAATAGTTGACCCTCTCGTAAATTTATCCACAAAATTTAATTCTCCACCTTTTATCCAAAATATCGGACCTCAGCAAACGATAAAATCCCAACAATTATCTAAAGATATCTTCGAAACCCCATATAATATCTAAATGTACACAAATGATCATAACCTCCCATGCACTTTCCTACATTTTCCATCCATATTCTACGATAAATGAAAACTAAATTTTGTTATTAAACAATGTTCTAAGCATATAAAAAATCATTTCATCTTTTGAGTAAAACACTTGTAGTCTGATTAGGAAATTTCCACTAGAGTGTAGTAAATACTCGAACCACTAAAAAGCCATGATATCGATCGGATGTAAATAAAGATCGGAGGTTACACCTCCATCTTAGCACGCTGTTTTCTTATAAATAATCAAATGCCACCTAATCATAATTGACGCCCCTGCTATGTGATGTGTCATGCACTATCATATTAATTTTGTAATTCTCTTATTCTGCTTTTGTATTATATTAATTCAATAATTTTCTAATTCGGTATTCCTTTGTATTAATTCAGTAATTCTGTATCAAAACACTAATAGTTCTATATTGGTATTAATATTAATAATTCTACATTGATATTCATATTAATAATTAATAATTCTATATTAATATGTTTCCTCATACTGACTGTAACCCTGGAGTTTCGCTAGCTGAAGCCAGTCACTCTCCACTCACGCACTATTTCTTCGAGTGCAGCCGCCGCTGCAAACATATTGCCATGATGCTGGTGAACATTCGAGAGTGTGAAGCGTTGCCGGTTGAAAATATGATCAGCTTCCTGTACAGTGAACTCTCGTTAATCTATGTCCCGTGACCAGATTATTTGTACTATGAACATTTCAGGAAATGCTTTACTATTTACTTATGAGTGCCCGTGCTGTTGCATATGGAATCTAACATTGTACTTTCGACAATTAGGCATTCTATACAATAGTTCACGCTCACACTTAAAGAAATATGTGACCATTGGTATCCAAATCTAGAGCTATTGTGAATGTGGCTAAGAACTCTACAATAAGTACATGTTCCTGGTTTCCACCTCCATCTGATCTTCAAATGGTATTAATGAGTCCATACACATCGCTGCCTCCTGTAAGTTCCAAGCACTTAGGACTTAAATGCCTGCTACTCTGCATACCAAGTGTTCATCTACAAATGGTTCCACAAACACATAACTATTCAGATCTCATTTCCCTGGCCAGTATACATATCTCGAACTGTAAATTTAATGCAACTGTAACTATGTGCTATGATCATCTTTCATTATTACTTTCTTCTATTTTTATTTACAACTTCAACAACATGTATTATCTAAATATTTGATTTCTTTCTTCATTGCAATTTGTTTATGAGCATACACTGAATATTTCTTTCAGTCTTCAAATCTATGTTGTACAGGTTTAATGAATTTTCTATGTTTAGGTTACACTTATATGTTGTTTACTTTGAAGGATTGGGTTTAAATTTTGTTACGTCTTGTTTAGTTTTAAGCTTCAGTTTTAAATTTTCTTATTGTAATATTTTCCTAGATTTAATGTCATGGTATTTCCCATGTGGTCCTCCGGATTTTAGTTGCGTCTATTAATAGCACCGTCCACTCGCGCTTCCAGGGGTTTTATGGGATACCCTGACCAAAGATTTTTGAAATATCTCCAAGAATGTCCAAAGAAACCCATCTTGTCTGGTAACATTCTGCAAAGACATGTGATCGTGCAAGATTTAAGATAATTCATTTTAACACGACTATTTTTCATAAAATCTTCGTTGGGTAGAACAAAAGAGTGGCGATGAATAGTATGGTCAGCAGATAGTGAAGGTGGTTGTGCAATGTGTATTCTAATAGTATTATGTAACGAAATATTAGAAGAATGAAAATGGGTATGAAGGTGGTAGAACTCATGTTGTGTATACGCGTAACGATATGCAAGTACGAGTTCGATTTGCGGGACAAGTAGTATTAGGAGATTAGGAGATATGGGGCAGCCTCGGACCCCATTGACGGACACCCTCCTCGGAAGAAGACTTCATCTTTTCATCGAATTACGTCCGTACTCCATTCAGCATAGTGACGGAACTAGTAGTAAAATATATTACAATTTTCATAGCTGCCGTTAACCCACGCATGCAAATACTAAGATACTTTTGTACGATTGACAAACTTCTTATCTCTTGCTCCAGTTTCCAGTGTGTCAATGTTGTAAGCCCCTACACTTTGATATTTAGAAAGGGCTAGCCCGCTTCCGATTACTTTTTAAATAGTTTTTCACTGGGAAAACAAAGTCGTTGTCCTGCTTGTTCAAATATTGCCTTTTCCCCAGTGTTGGGACATTGTCGAAGAAAAACTATTGGTATTTCTATCTTTATAGAAAGTAAAATTTCTAAAAAAAATTAAGAAATCATTCAATCGTCCGCTCGGTGTGCTGTCCAATAGAGAATTAACTCTAATCGCTGTGCACAATCACGTCTTTTTTCAAGGGCTAGTGAGTACCCGAAGCCACAGGCTATAATCCATGGTGACTGCTATAGACTTGGAATTAAGATTGACCCTTTGCCTACAAAACAAGAGGTTGACATCATCCTACTTGAAAACTCCAGTCTATTAAAGGTTACTAAACAGTTTGATAAGCTGGTCTAGAAATAGTTACAGGAGTTCAAGATATAGCTGAAGGAGACATGTGCAAACTCAAGGAGTGAATGGATGAAATAATAACAGTGATACGAACCAACAGAAAAGGGAGTTCGGAGGATATGTACATATAGTGTAAATGACCGGAACCGGATAGGTATAAATAGGAACCAAATTCATCCAACGAAAATTGAGATGGAGAAAGATACGCGTACAGTGACACTTGGGGTATTTAAAGACAAATTACAAAGACACAAACCATCTAACATATTTCTATTGTGATCTAATATCTTTCAGAATATATTAAGTCTTATAGTGAAGTGTCCAAGTTTGTTTTGGTTTATTATTATTATTGTATTAGATTGTAGAACCTACTGTTTGGTTAAGATAGAGGAGGAGCAGTTATAAGCGTGTATGTTTGTTTGAATAAGTGTGTTTCTGTACCTGGTTATAAGCGAAAATGTGTTCGTGTGTGCATCTAAGGATACAAATATATCGGTTATTTGTAAATAATAGTTTCGTTAAATGTAATTTCTTTCTCGTTGTTTCCAACTAGCGTAATTTTCTCATACGTTTTATGCCATGTGTTTTATAGATACTTCGGCGTCAAATTTGTTATTTATGAACTTACTATATTATTCTACTACTTTTAACGTCGATTATTTAATTACTTATTTCATTATTATATTATTATGTATACTTCTCTTATTTTTTTACATGCCACCGAGCGTTGCTCCCTTGCATACCAATAATAATAATAATAATAATAATAATATTATCATCCTACAGTTCACAGTTCTTTTTTCAAGAAACTGGTAGAAAAAGGCCATGTACGAGTTACGCCAAGCACACTCCCTTGATGTGAAAAAATTCTTACGGAAAATTAATGAAATTGAGACGGTTATTGATGACTACTGCAGAAATTTACGCACTGTTCTGGTTGTACATAAAACAACAGCTTTTTGCATTTGGTAGCAGAGATCTCTCGAGACATTAAGGGCATCCAATCCATTGACTAATACAGTTGGAACAATCCCAGTTGATGACATGACTATTGGGATGATCTCAACATTCTCCAGTTGCCACACTCTTTCTATCTCCTCCTTCAGCCGGTCATACTTATTCCGTTTCTCGCAGACAGTAGACATCAAACCATTGGTGTTGGGCACTGCCAGTATGGATAATCAATGCACACCGCTCCTCCTTCAAGTGCAATACAATATCAGGCCGATTGTGATCAACTGATCTGTCAGTGAGCACTGTCCTGTCAAACAATAAACGGAATCTTCCATTCTCCAGCACAGCATCCGTGTTGTACTTGTAATATGGCACTCTTTGCTTTAGCAGTCCATGCTTTAGGGCAAGCTCCTGATGCAATATTCCTGTCACTTGATTGTGCCGAATTAAGAAGTCAGTGCTAGCAAGCATTTGACACCCACCTGTAATGTGCTGTATTGTTTTGGGTTGTGAGTGGCATCTGCGACCGACACCTGTCATCATCCTCAACTGACCCATCCTGCATAATGTGCTTTGCATAATTTCTGGTGTGAACGACCTGGTCTTGAGTTGCCAGCAAGAATCCTTCTGTTTCTGGGTTTTTATTATTATTATTATTATTCTCGTTGTAGAAATTACTTTTGGGACTATATGGACTTGTTTCATCTTCCAAATTCTTTCAATTTTCCGAGAGAGAGGAGTGTATTTTGAAATTTTCTCAACTATTGTCTTTTGTAAGTTTGGCACGGCAATGTCTATGAGGAATGTGTTCTTACTACTTTGGTCAATACACGTACATCTGAACGATTGTGGTGGATTGATTTGTCCTCTAGAATGTGTCTATGAGGATTTTATTATTATTATTATCATCATCATCATTGCATTTCGTTCAAAAGAGATGGCTATATCCATGAGGAGACGGACAATGTTCACAAAGAATAAAATATATTTTTTGATAATGTTAATAAAACAATTCACCCAAGTCATACTAGGAAAAAACTGTGGATTTCGAAATTTTGCCCCATGCACGTTTGAAGCAACTGTTTGAACCTTTTTTGGGAAAAATCGTGTTGCAGTTTTCCCTTCATCTCATACCAATTACTGGTAAAAAAACACATTTTAAAGAACCTGTTACAAAAATATTTTCACCATAAAAACTCTGTCATTATCCAAACACCAACAAATGACTATTTTCAAATCTATTGGCAGAACGTTCAAAAGTCATGACCGTTCTGCCAATAATCTCCGGTTCTTCATTTCTTTTCAAAAAAAATTATTGTGGGATACAAGGTATTCTTACAGAAATCCCAAATACCCCACTTGGTACTCGATAATTTTTGTGGGGAAAAGGTTCGAAAGAGAACGCCAAAAAAAGTCTGAAGTTTATGATAAGAATCTTGTTATAATATTGAAAGAATAATCAAAATCATTGGAGTCATTTCCAAATGAAATTGGTTGTGTTCCTTCGTCATATCTTCTTTGTTTTCATTTAAATCGAAAGTTCCGTCGAAATGGGTGAAATCGTATAAGCTGCCACCCACATAGAAATATCGAGTCGTAACGACGTCGTTACATTGTCATCCAAATCGTGGTGACGTCAAAAAATACGTCGTGAAGACGTCGCCAAGGCGTACGTATGTAACGTCGTCTCAACGTCGGAGAACGGTATCTTCACAACGTCATGAAAAAACTCTTATTCGACGCCGGGTAACGACGATTCAACAACGCAAGAAAACGTTTTTTCCGCGTTGTCAACGTATCTATACTCGGCTTTCTTGACGATGTTGAATTATTTTTGTTATAACTATTATGGATATTACCTTTTATTAATATTACCATCGTCTTACCTTGTTAAATCGTATTTTATGAGGCGTGTAACTCACATTCCTATCAGAACGCTATTTAACAACCTTCGTCTTCAGGCTCCAGACTGCGGCGTGATTTGTTCCAGAGTTCCTTGTATATCTAAGCGAAGACGCTACCACTGAGCAACTGCAACATAGTTGTAAAAGCCAATATTTTATCCTCTTGCATTGCTCTGTCGTATTATTGGTATCATGAACAGTAACACGCAAAATAGTAATCTCCGTAAACACGTAAAAAAGTAAAAGATGGGTTGTTCAAAGTTAATTCTCGGCGAAAAATGCACTCAAGTAGAGGTCCAGCTTCCACCAACAGATTACAGTGTAAGGCGGAACGTCGAAATTGGGAATTTGGTTCCCTCCCATAGGGTTGCAACCAAAGAGAAATGGGCCACAATTAACGGGAGCGGAGTCTCATGCGCTGCTATTATTATTATTATTATGACAGTCGTCTCAACGTCGTATAACGGAGTTTATACGACTCGATCTCGACGTAGAAACATCGTAATTATCGTCGTTCCGACGTTGCAAACGATGTTGCCTCGACTTAAAATTCCTTGAAATACGAAGTCGGGATGGCGTAGTTTATTCGACTTCGTCCTTCGACTTGATCTCGACGTCGAAAGCCGGCTCAACGTCGGCGATTTCCGTGTGGGCGCATAATCGACCAGCATATTACAAAGAGGGAAAAAGCGAATTGTCTTTTCTCTTGTGATACAAAATGTGGAGATATCTGGATTCATAACAGAACCTTACATTTCAAGCCCGATCGAACCAACAAGAAGGTGAAAAAACGACTGGAATGGTCTCAGCAACGTAAAACAAGGCCAAGATGAAATTCTCCGACGAGAACGCTAGAAGAAAAAAATGATACAGAGATTAAAAAATAATAAAAACAAGATAATGTTACTATCTAGAATAGGATTACTATTAAATTAATATTTGATGCACAACATTATTGTTATAATAAACTAAAAATAATTGTAATAATTCTTTTTGTGAAATATGTAGACATATTTTAATCTTGTCGTACGTTATACACTTCTTTTTAACTCACGCACAAATTTTTAGATCAACCATTTAATTTTTTTTTTTTTTTTCATTTCGAGTCAAAATTGTCAGAGAAGAAGCAGGAAACAAATTAAATTATAAATTCCAAAAAAGAACTCGCTATAGTAGTGACCAAAATTATAGACTAACGGAATTCATCCTTTATCATTCTGCTTAATTTTAGTACCTCAAAATATTTCGGTTTTGAGAAAAGTAAAAACAAAACACACTTCAGCTATTCCGTATTTTCTTGATATCTCCATACATACTGGAATTAACTGCATAAAATTAACGACTGATAACTCTGAAAATTAGCTTATACATTTATACATGCTTTTCTTAAAATTTCTTAGACATTTTAAGACAAAATGTTTCTGAATCTAGAAATAATTTTCTCTTCAGTGACAACTGCAGAATCTCGTAAAGCTATTATTTACTAACTTATGTTGACTTTTTTTTTCACTCAAATAAGAACATTTAATTTTATTCTAGAGATTATCAAACCTCATCACAAAGAGCGTGGAAAAATATTTCTGTTCTCAATAATATCGAGTAAACCGGGTATCCAGATAAATGAGAAGGTACTACACGGAGAATTCGACCAAGAAGAATACAAAACTGTAGTTGAAAAGATTCGTAATAATTTCAACTTATGTTCCATATAAAATAAAACATGGACTTTCTTTTACGGGATAAAACACAAGCACTTTCGTCAGCCTGATTGTCCCCTGTGGTCAACTAGACCCAAGAGACACTCAATCAAGTGTGATTCCATCCGGTAATAGAAGGAGCAGGCGCGAGCTTCCCCACGGAACGGGAGAATGCTCATGCTCATTAAGATATTTAATATTCTCCAGGGAGAAAGGGAAGGGATCATATTGTTCTTTTTTGCTTTGCTTGACACTCAATTGTCAAACTGGGCTCGGTCGAAGAATCTACACTTTTGAGCTGCAAATGTAAATGTTTCAAATGGAGTGAAACTCAAATAATCTTCGAATTTTACGGAGTTGGTGCTCTGCGTCCTTGATTAATGAATGAAGTGATGAAGAGATAAGAGATTGGTTGTTACACAGGTATTGTCAACAGTTGTGGGGTAATCAAAGACATCGTACGTGAAACCTGGATCCAACCTGCTGAGGAACTTGGTGATATGAACGCACGGTCAGGGACGCGTAAACTCAGACGCCGAAATACTTGCGCTTGTTATTCCAGTCCACTATCAGCCACGGGTCATCAGAAAGCAGAATAGAGTCTTTATCACCAACCACGATAGAAATCAACACCGCACACAACTGGTATCGATGGTCGAATCACGATGAACTGATTTCCAAATATCCTTACATCATCTAATGATTCTCTTGTGCCCGTCGCCAGCGGGTCACCTGTGAGTACCTGAACTGCATTACTCTCACCAGGTAACAACCGTTTCTGGAGTAGTCTGGGAACAGGAATTCGCGTGCTTCAGCAACGAGAATTTTATGAACCAAAATGTAATTTTTGTCATAGTTCATGCTCTCATAAACTACTTGTCATGATATACTTTACTCTAACGAGTACAAATAATTTAAATTATGATTTTCAGCAATAGCTGTTCTCGAATATCACGTTTATCACTGTAAACCTGCTGTCATGAATGACAATGGTATGACTGCACGCGCCCAATGATTGTAAATAAACGTATTGGCATCCCCAATTTCTCCGACATGTCTTTACTACCATTTGAGGGTGACTAAATTGTGTCAGTAAGAGCAAGTTTCTGAAAATTATCACATCACGTAATATGGTTTCACGAAGCATAAACGTTCCCCTCCCACCTTTCAGTCATTGAAAACTCAAAGAAAATAACTCTTAACTACGAATACATGTAATTATAGTTCTCATAAAAGTGGAATAGATTGTGGAGTAGTGGGACGACGTTGTTGCCATTTCCTACTTCCTCCGCAACATCCAGCATATCCTGGCTCTGTCACTCGTCCAGGCGGTGACGTCTCCCTGTTACTCGGCATCACGTGCCCAACGAAAATCCCTGTTCCTATTGTGTGCGGACTATATAAGTAGTAAGCTTGGGCCGGCTTCAACCCTTCCTTAAGTTGTGAGATGAATTTCAAATAAATGTGATTTTACAATCATAAATTTAAGTACAATAATATTTTACCATCTTTTAAACTATTAATCTTGAATACAAGTTACTTTTACGCTTTTTATAAAGCTTAAGTTAAAATGTGTTATAAAATATAAAGTTAATTTATCACGTTATGGCAAGCAACATTTACAGTTCCCGTTCATCTGCTCATATCAGGTTTTTATTCCGAAATTAATTTAGATATTCACTTAAAGGAAGCGTGATGAATTGTGATACCTCTAATCCCTTCATAGCTTATAATTTTTCTCAGATCGAAATGCTTAAAAAAAACATTTAAATCATAGTACAAAATAGTTTTTTGAGTTGTTAACAGACAAATTTCATTTCAGATCTATATATACGAGTACTATATTCGTAGGATTCGTTGATAAAATCTTCTTCGTCATCATCTATAGTGTATTCACTTTTGTGTGGCGGTAGTGCTGTGATGAAATGAGGGTGAGAGGAGAGGGAGAAGACGCTCGTTATGAGAGCAACCCCATAAATAATAAGTAATAAAAACTTTTACGGGTTATGGTTTTACAACGTGTCATTCGTGACTGGAGGAGGCTGGAGGAGTGGAGGCGACTGCTTCCTCTTTGGTTTGGCGGTAACGTTTGTGATGGCCATACGCCTCCATCGCATCATCCAGGGCAGCTTTGTGGCTTCTCTCCCTCCTCCTCCTTCTCTTCTACCTCCTCCTCGAGTGTATTTCTCCTCGCCCTCCTTCTCCTTCTCACCGTCCTTCTCCTCCCTTTCTTCTCCTCCTCCTCGGTTCTCTCATTCTTCTCGATAAAGACTGGTTAGCATTGAGTTCTACTTTTCACAATTCCTTCTTAGTTCGTACATGCTCAATTCGTTACCATAGACTTCATAGTTGTGTACTCGCCCACAGTTCATGTTTTCCAAATAACTCTAATGTTAGTCTCAGTTACAAATGTACGGCATTCTCCGCGAGAAGTATACAATTATTTTCTGGAGCTAACTTCTATAAATTATATGAATGTAAATATTGTACTTTTACTATAGTCTCATTAATGCACCCTTCATTTCTTAATAGTATTTCACAAAGTTCAAATACTAGCATTAAAATATGAAACATTCATTTTCGTACACTTTTGATAATCAATTATTATGTTTGCATTATTAGCAAAAATAATGTTTCATTACACAAAAATAAGCTATTTTAAAGCGTATATGTTAATATTTTGGAAGAAAATGTATTGATATAAAAGTATTCTAGAGTCAATTTTCCTCATATAAAATTGGTTATAGCATTTCAATTTAAGATTTTGAAAAAATAAGCATTATTAAAAATAATGAAGTAGGCGCAGAACTTGTTTCTTACATCGACAGCGGTGGTGTAGTGGTTACGGCTTCGCCTCTACCGTATCGCTGAGCGGTGGAGCGTGGGTTCAAACTCTACTCGAACTATGTGAGGTTTTCAGCTGGGGTTTCTCTTACGTACTCCAGACAAATTTCGGTTTTGTACCATATTTTATCCGGAAACCCGACATCTCTTCTTCCCATTTCCCTTACTCAAGTCACGGTTTGGTCGTAGAATAGGTCTCATTGGCTTGAACCTTGCCCTATGACATTAAATAAACAATTTAAAAAACTTTTAAAAAATTTCCTCCAAATTGCTGATATATTTATGAAAATAGCAAACATTCATGCTTCCTTTTTTGATGAAGAAGGCAGAAAAGAGAGAGAGCAAACGAAGTGAAATAGATGAGTAAGAAAAAAAGCTTAAAAAGACATTTGTACAGATAGCCAATGATCTACGAGAGTGAAGAACGTGTATCCTAGACTTAAATTAGGAACATTATTGCATGTTTAAGTAGAAATTAACTGGAAAAAGGGGAAATGACAATAACATTTTAGCTGGTAGAGGAAATTAATTGCGAAAATAACATATCAATCTTTGCATTTCTGAACTTCTTTAAAATGTGTTTTCGGAATGTTTTAATAAATCCAAAAGTTAATCATCCAAAACTCCATTCCGTACATATATCAAGGGTATAAAAACCCTTATGGTGGTTATTTATTTGTTCCAAAATATGAGCCATGTTTTATGTGCATTCTGTCTTCGTGTAGTAGCGCACTAATATACAAATCTCGAAACTGCGCGTAACAAGAAGTCAAGACTCAGAACGGTGCATGAAGAGAACACAAGAGAGAGAAGGGATTGGAGCAAGTCTTTGGTTGAGAGGTGAGTACAGGAAACACGCTGTGAAATAATGACATGATGGCTTCCCTGGTGGATGGTGACATGGCGGCAAGCGGCGATGGTGTTGCAGTAGAAGGACTTTGCAGCGATCATGAAAGTAGAGAAAGCAAAGAAGGAAGGAAGGAATGAGAATAAGGAGACGCTAGAAGGCAAGCGCACGCGATAAGCTTTCTTGGTCGTAACAGACGCCTTCCCCTCCTACTTTTCATATTTCTCCAACTACTCTTGTAGCAATAACATCCGCATCTGCAGACTCAAAGCTACTCGTAGCGATTACTCTCATGGCGCGACTCGGAATGACTCGTACTTTCTGAATGGGGCGTAAAACTGGATTATTTCTACAGTATTGTTTTGAAGATAACTTTTAAATGGGAAATTATTTTAGAAAGTTTTACACAAACGAAGCATTTTATTAATTTAATATATAAAATATTGTTAATGCTTGTTCAGAAAAATCAAAACTTTAATACGAAATTGGGTGCTCTTAATCTAAAAAGCGTATTTGACATAAGTTATTTTGGTTCATGGAGTCTATATACGTCTATTTTACTATTATTTGTATGTTTCTTCTAATAAAATATTGCACGTTTCTCAATTTTTTTCATTATCAGTATAATCAAATGACTTGATTACATGATATTTTTATAACATTACTAATTGCACGTTCATTTGAAAGATACAAATGTACACAATGAAGCAAAATGTGCAGGAAATTTGTCCATATCCAACTACAAATCATATTCAGATGGAATTGTGAAGCAAAGAGAAGTACGAAAATGAAGCAAGAAATTGAGAAAAGATGATATTCTTAGAAAGAAGTAATGCCTGTCGATACTGATTGAGCAAGGAATATCATTGCAACCCATTTTTATTTCCTACAATATTACTTTAGTTTCAAAAATTTCGGACTGCCATAGTTAACTAACAACCATAAATGTTCAGTGAAGTACATTTACTTACATTATATATTACTATAATGAGAGAGACAATAACTGCTAATTATTATTTCTCTCCCAAGAAGTACTTGGAAAAAGATGCAACTAAATTTCTTACCAATTCCATTGTCCGCTCTTTTCTCTCCAAAATCTTCCACTCGTACTATAGCAAACCGTAATCGCTTGAAGTAGAGGTATCCTCTTATAGAATAAGAAATTAAACTCTAGAATATATTAATTACTTGAAACGAGAAAAATCTGTTGAATGATCTGCCACATGACATAACCGTTTAATTTTAGGAACAAAACGTTTTCCTTTGAACAGTCGATTACTACTGGAGATCTCGCTTTTCACGATCGTGCTTCAGACGAACATGGAGATGGAGATGGTGTGTTGCCTCTCATTACATTATTATTCTCTCGTTTCAGTTCATTGCGCAATGGTTTACACTGATGTGTTCCTTTTTAAAATCTAAAACTCGTCATCTTCTTTTTCTGCTCTCTTCTTGAAACATCTAAAACTCTCGATATAAATAAAATAAATAAGGTGCGCATTTAACTGAAAAGGACGCGAAAGGATTTAACATCCTTCTCATGACCTCTAACAATTGATTAGATTTTACATTTGAAGTAAACGACGAATTTTCCAATAATTTGAAAAAGAAAGATTTGTCTTTCTGATAAGATTTTAGTGGAAGAATTAAAGCAATTGTACCCAGTGCAATGTTATTGTTAAATAGCAAGAGCTCTTTTGCCGGAATGTCCGATGATAGTCTAACAAAGAATACTATCATTTATACCAACAGGTACACATAATTATAGTATGTATAAAATATAAAATAATCGATACAATCCAGATTCGATACTAATGATTCCACTAAAAAATCAACAGCAATATTGGAAAATATTTATTTTTAAATACTTTTTCATATATAGTTTATGTGTTCCTCTATCTACATCCACTATTGTATTTCTGTTTGTATTGTACGCAGTATGTACCTGTTTTAACATCCATGTTTAACTTGATGTTAGGTACGACAAAAGAGCCAACCCTATTAACAATTAACCAATCTTCGTAAATGAGACCTATTTTTACAGATACAAGTAATTAGTTCTAACTTTTTCAAAGAAAAGATAAAAAATAAATCTTTCCAAGTGACAGCTTTAAAATTAAAAACTTCATACAAAATATATCAGTGATATTATTAATTTAAATTTTGAAACGTTTTATTATATATTGCAAATGTATATTTTGCATGATTTACATTTATATAAATTGTTCAGAGAAGTATCATTCCATTATCGATTTAGGGTGATGTGATATAAAAATTACGTTTAATTGTAATTTATTTCAATTCAAATATTAATTGCACTTTATGTTATATTATTTCAATATGGAACGGGAGTAAATGTATATACATAAATATTAGAACTCTAAGTATTTTTATGGAATGAGGTACTTTGTGTCTGCGTCATCCAATACTTCCCTCCTTTTGTCCCCCTCCTCCTTCTCATTTGCATTCCGATTCCACCGCAACGCGAGAGGCGACATTTTGTGGCGAGAGCGGTGAACAGGGTGGGGGAGGGGGGATGTCTTCACAAGGGGGTCGAGAAGACGCCGAGCGAGTAACTTCGTAATTGTTTGCTATAATATTCCTCTTCGCCGACGAGTATTTAAAGCTTATCTGCTCCGAGGAAACCTTTTCGTGTGCCACGTACAATGTTCTGCGGGCACCCTCTTTGTATGCGCGGTTCGCGATGCTCGTATTTCACTGTGCCACCGCCGTCGCCGCAAGAGAGCACTGCTGTTGCGTGCGTGAGACAAGAAACACGGCCGTCGCGCGAGAAGAAACTGCACTGCGCCGCGCTGGCGGGCGTGTCTACGGAGTCAGACTCCGCGTTTCCGTTGCCTTCTCACGAAGAAGATGTAGGGTATGAAACAAGCAGGAGACATGTACGCGGTTTTGTACAGTTTCAATCAACCACACGAAAAGAGAGATCAATTCTAATCAAGATTCGCTTCATAAATTTATTATTGGAGTTCTTCGATTTTTCTAATAAAGCACTAGAACAATAATATATTCGCTAGTAATAACAAACAAATATCCGTAAGTATAATCTACATAGTTTAGAAGTAACGTGAAAACGACAACACGGGGTGATTAATTGTATTGAAAGCATTAACATCTGCTAGCGGATTTAGAGGACCAGGGATAGATTTCGGATTTGGGACCTCCACTCTACCCCTCTTCCACTTTAACCCCTCCCACAATTAGTTCCTATTCCGAAATCAAAATGTATAACTTTGGAAATGTGAATTAATGAAAATGACTGTGAAAATTGTAAGAATTAATCTTCAAAGGATTATAAATCGTGCATGACTTAAGTAGCTACATTGCATTATTAAGTACCTTTTTACAAATTGTATAGTTTTGAAAAAATATTAAAAACTATGAACTTACTGTTTTTTTTAGTGTTCACAAACTAACATTTACAACTGTATGTATGCGAACTAAATTATTCATTCATAATTCTTTCGAAACAATGCACTGATAAAGATGTGAATTACACTAAATTATCCACTAATAATGTTTTCCCACATGTAGGTTCAACAAATAAAATAATATTTTTACTTGAAAACGAGACCAATTTAATTTCATTAACAAAAATACATTTTGGGGAACGGCACCCTCACGGTGGGCTATGCCATACCTTCCAGGCAGTGGACCACCCCACGACAGAAAACTTGTCAAACACATACCCAAACTGAGCCCGGAAGAACAACAAGAAAAGAAGAGCTAAAAATTAATTACTTTTTATCCATGCAATAGCATCAGGAAAGTAGGAAAGTCTGACCGAAACCACGCAAACGATTCAGGAAAACTCGGACCATTGATCGGAGTTCACTGCTCTCGCACAAAATGTGGTCCGTGTAACCCATTTTTTAGCAAATACGCACTACGGTCAATGCGAAAGCTTCATTGTACTTATGAAAAACAGAAACTGTATAACCCACTCCTCTATAGTCCTTAACATTTCACATTCAAGTCACCGAGGGTACATTTCCTGTTGGCAAATACAAGTTGAAGACAATCATTTTTTAAAATCTTAATATCTAAAGGGATACGAATGTGTTTTCGTGAATGAGCAAGTGAGCTCTCACGGATGCAACATATTTGTTCGAAGAGCGGGTTACAAAATGCGAGAAACACTCCTCATTCCAACTGATGAGAAGACTTGGTTGAACTTGGGTAAGCTGTTAGTGTATAACAAGCAATCGTAATACACAATTGTCCCTTTGCAATGTCATTTCAATTGCAGTAAGCTTGTTGAAGCTGGTCTAATTGACAGCACAATTTGAAAGAAAATACATTTTGTCTTTGAATTTTCTATTGCCTCTATTGTGAACAAATTATCAAGATCTAAGAAATTTACCACGAGAAGAAAATGACTTTATAGTCTCATCAATATATAGTGTACGAGCACAGAAAACTTCACTTATAAGTATTTCAGTTCAGTTCACATACAAGAAGTAAAAATGTCATTATAACATAGTTGATACCACCGAGACAACACGATTCAGTATTCACACAGTGTATATTGCGTAGTAAATAATTCTGAACTACTTAATTAATACTCTTGTAAGAGAACACAATTCGCTCATCCTTCGACGGGTACATACTATGAGGTTGGTGATGGAAGGTGACGAATGACTGGCAGTTGGGGATGTTTCTCCCGCTGCGGCGCTTGAGTAATGTGGGTGATAGGAAGCTGCCGCGTGTGTCGTCACTGCTGACGTTATCAGGCGAGAGCCGTTCACTTCTCATGCCGTCTGGACTCATCGCCCTCAGCACACAATGACAGCTCCCCTCCCATTGTCACACAGCGACAGAAGGGGGTGAAAATGTAGAAACATTTAGATATTTCAATGTCGTTTTCATACAGAATAAGCATTGTGACATCCGTAAGTAACTGTATCAGCTTGTGAAACGGCAACATGCAGAAGACACGCATTGATATTTATGACATCATCTCGAAATAAATTAGTAGATAAAAGAAAATCTCTTTTCGATTTTTAAGGAAAATACAATGTGTGTCTGAACCACATCGAAAACTAATTGACCCTTTCGTGGCATTGTTGGCCAAAAACATGGTACGTATTATATTTATTTCAAATTTGATGTTTAATTGAAAGTGTATTTGAAATTTACGTATTAGATATAGTTAATTTAATATTCGTGAGTGAGAAACCTTACATATATTCAGCAATGACAGAAACCGCTCAGGCACTCCAAAATACGAGTGATAATTTCCACGGGTTGAGAGGAACAATTCAATCGATCATAGGAAAACAGTTTAACGTTCCTTTCGTATATTAATGAAATGGTAGTTTGCTCGTTTTTAGAGTGTCAATTCCATTCAAAGATATGAAGAGTGAACTTGGAGAAGATAAAAGAAAACGAAAAATATGGTTGTTCTGTAGTCTTCACTTCTGAAGTATCCTTCGTAATCCTTTCACCTAGCTGAATGTTGTAATGTATCTTCTCCACTGTAGGTACACGGAAAAAATGAAGATTACAGAGATATTGAGCGTTGAAATGTCAGAGACGTAAACTATCCGACCCAACAATTAGCGTACCCGTCCCAACAACTAACTACGAATGGATGGTCTGAAAAACTGTGATTCCCAAAAAGAAATTAAGAGTTGAAAAGAGTTAGAGATACGTACAATGGAACATTCTATTAGATTCATAGTTTTGGTACGATTAATTTTTCTTTCTTTCTTGAAAGTGCGCTTTTAATGGTTAATGGGTGTAAGCAATAGGTGGATGGAAATGTATTTAATTTTCATTTTATCTTCAGGTAATTCTGTCAATAGAGAATTAAATATTTTAAACGTCTAAAATTACTGTTTTCATCTTGTCCGCCATTACGAACCAAGCTGTGGGCAAAAAAGGCTAATGAAAGATCATGCTGCTTACAAAATGAGTCAAGTGAGTTCATAGTTCATATTTCTTGAAAAATAACTTTGTATTAGAAACTTGATTGATTTTACTGGTTACTATTATTCATACAACAAACATAAAAAGTAATTTAAATCTAAACAAAGAAAAGTCCCCGTCGTGGCCAGCGTGATTGCTCGTCACCAAGTCATCCCGGGTTCGATCCCCGGGCGGGGTAAGATAAAATTTGTAGCTTTTCATTTCCATCTCTCAGTTTAAATAGCTGTGATATATGAAAAGTCAGCCCTCTGCGACTGACAACCGCAGTTGTAATGCTCGGATACATAAGTCTGGATCCTATCTATACGCTGTTCCTCCGATCTCGGTAAAAATTACGATGGGTCTAGTGAGTAAGCTCATACGAAAACTGATCCTTACTGGTACTCGTCATTCGTAGTCCTTAGCTGACAGGAACGATATACATACATACATACAAAAAAAGAAAATAATCAAACTTATGAACGATTGGACTTACATTACCCAGAAGAACTACTTTACTTGAAAGCAAATTGATGTGTACACACTACCAATCCATACCGTACTTTACAGTGAAGGTTACGTTTCATTTTCAGTCAGCTGATTTTCCAAAATATTCGAAATTGTACGGGAAGAAATGAAATGTGGTAGCATATTTTTGCGAAGGTAGTTCAAATGGAACACATTGAGACTTGTCAGAGTCACTAGTTACGGAGAAACGATGTTTTCGCAGCTCGGGATGCGATGGGGAAAATATGAGCGATGAAAGCGGGGGAGAAACCTGCACATAAATCGAACGAAGGCTCTTAAAGAACGCGGTGTAAATCTGGCAACGTAGAGAGTTTGCTACAAAAAAATTCCTCCATATTTCCCTGAGAGTGTGTTTGGAGGGCGACAGAGAACACAGGATTCTCGCGCAGCTAGCTGTACGCATCACGACAGCCATCTTTCTTTCCAACCCAGATCGTAATACACTTGAATGCTCGGTGCTTTGCATAATCGAGGAACATTTGAATGCGCTCGGTGACCGTTTACGGCTGGTGCAGAGGGGGAAGTGACTGGAAGAAAAGATGTCTTCAAAGAACACTGCTTCCTATGTGGTCTATTCTTTTAAACATTTCTATATAATTACTTTTATTAAATAATCGTCAAAAATGACTGGGTAATACCCTAGTAGCAAAAAATAAGGGTTTCTTGGCACATATGCCAAATATATTATGTTGATGGCTATAAATTATATATGGTAAATGCTCTGCGAAAGCCTGTAAATGAAACAATTTTGATGTTTTTATTCGCATTAAAGGGCCGTTTTTCTACACCCAAACTATCGCGGTGCGAGGTGCGTTCGCCTTTCGCGCTGCAATCCCGCGTATCGCGCTACATTCCCGCGCACTGCACTGTGTTCAGTAGAAGTATTTTCCTAGTCAGAAATTTTCAGCCGCATCGTGGTGCGTGTATTGTACCGAGCGTTCTCAGTCACGTGGCTGACTGGATACTGTTACGTCTCTAGGGTCATAGATCATTGTCAGCAAAAGAAAATGCAAGCACTGGCGATGTTAATATTACTTGTTCAAGATATTAAGGACGAAGAGGAGGATCTGCCGTGAAAACTTCGCCTCCGTTTTATAACTCATTCAAGAAGACCTTACAGTTCGCCCATCAGAGTGAAGTCTCGAACTACACTTGCTGAGAAACTTTGTCTTAATGTAAGAACATTGAGGTAACAAACTGAGTCTTACAATAAGGAAATTTGTAACAAATTTATTTTTGAAAAAAAGTTACACTGTTACCCTGATTTTTCTTAGATTAATTTTCCTTTACTCAGGACAAAATAAAATCTGTATGTATTGTAAGATCAAAATACTTTTATTTACTGGTTTTCAAAAACATGTTCAGTATCCTAATGAATTTTGTGATATTCAATAAAAGCAATATCATTGATTTTTTATTCATATCATTTTTTAGACACTATCGATTTTATGAATCATGTTACTGCATATAACCTGATCCAAAGCAGTTGTATAACCTGTCTTTGTCGGAGCTCTCTCGCAGATTTTGTACAAAGTGAAGACACTTGCTCCAAAACATATAACAATGAGCAGATATCTAAATGAAATTTAGTAATAAATAATTCCTCTGTTCATACATTATCACTATTCAAAGGAAACTTTCAAACCACGAAACAAAGAAGTAACCACCTAAATTTTCAACCGTATGATGATCAATTTTTACAAACAGATTTTGAATCATTTTATTTATATAGTCTTACTTCAATTCAGACACAAAAACAATTAAATTATGTAAACCTAAATGACATATCTTTTCAATGTACCGTCACGTATATCACTAGAATTTTTCTTTGTACAAAGAAAAATATTATCCAGAGAAAGTCCAAGATGTTAACTTGTCGACAACATGGTATTATAAATAGTCACAGAGAGGAAAGCAAACAACAATAACCACTTTTCTCACACGCATGTAACCAAAGAAACTGAACAGAACACCGATAAAAATTAATCTACAACAAAGAACACATTTTAACTATTTTGTAGCCAAATCAACAATCCACAATTTTCATTAAGTATCAAGTTGTCAATGACTGGTGACACACACAGCACAGAAAAAACTAAAAAAGCGAATCCTTGCAAATCACTGCACACATCCAGTTATCCAGGACACATTGTAGTAAAAAATACAGATAAGAATATTAACGAACACCACTTCATCAAGACCCGAGTCAAACAGTCGTTTCACTCGAATTCAGAAACTAGAATCACACTACTAAATGCAACTTTGCTACATGTACGTAATAATAATAATGTATAATATATTGTAATCATTATGTAACACAAGGTCGCTGTGAATATTTTCATCACGTCGAAAATAGCTAGTGTTCACTAGTCCACAGCGACACTCGTGTACTAGTCCACAGCGACCTTACGTATTAATCGTTTTATGACATGCACCTCTTATATACACTTAAATGAAACTTTCATTGCAGTCCGAATACTTATTTTCAAACTCCAGTTCTCTACATTGCGCGAAATCTTTTAAAGCGCATCGAAAATATACGAAGTGGCTACAGTATGAAACGAAGCATCGCGGTATCGCGGTTAAACAAATGATATTATTCATGGAGTTTCTATATTTTTATAATGATTTTGTAGCAGATAGACCACAAGGGAATTAAGCGTCAAGCTTCCTTGATTAATAAAGTAATCTAGTGATAACCATCCTGGCCCGGGTTTTTCTCCGTTTTTCCTTCGGGTAGAGGCGGATTTCTTATACAGGTTCTCTAGGTTTTGTCTAGGGGCGTGTTTATTGTAACAATAAATCGTGTATTTAGTGCTTTTTCAACTCTTATGATTTTTAAACACTATACTCAGAATAATCTATAGTTCGATAATAACTTGTACATGTAAATTTACAAACATATTTGCGTTAAATTACAAACATATTGACATTATATATGTATTATAACTCGCAGCTAACTTTTTATCTTATCTAGGAACTTTTGCTGAAATTTTTGAATCCGCCTCTGCCTTAGGGCCCTTGATCGGAATTGATGGGATGGTCCCTTGCTTGCTTCCGGAGAGTAAATTAGTTTATTGTCCTCCACGTGGTCATACGCAGTCTGTACTGTTTTTTGACAATAAATTTATTAATCAACATTAAATATGGGACTAATCTAACATTCAAATTATTTAATTGGACCAATAATGAATTATCTTAATTTCGGAAAGTAATATGGGCATCTCCAGAAATTATGTTAACTTTTGCTACCAGGGTAGATATTGCGTGATTTTACTTGAAATAATGTTCTGTATTATATGTGAACTCAATTTGTATCTCTAAATTTTGACTCCTTAAAAATTTAATTTGTTGGTGTAATTGGATGAACAATTCCAAAAATGAAAGATGAATGTCTTTAAAAATACACATTTCTTTACTGTGTAGTCGCATTTTGTTCCAGTTATTTGAATCACATGATTAAAATTCTTATGATTTATTATTATGATTATTTTCTTTCTCCACATAGTTCCTTTGCACTATGGCTGCGTCGAAGATCCACCGAGAGCACACCGTGCTCCTAGGGACGGTTCTTCGTGTTGCGAAGCTGTTATAATACCCTGCGCACGATGTGCGCCGTGCTCAGAACAACCGACTTCTGCATAACAAGGAGATTATGCCTTCCCGGGATTTGCTTGATGGCTTCAGATGTCCGTTTCGAGTTCAACCCTGTCGCTCCAATCATCACGGGAATTATGGTCGTTTTCATACCCCAAAACCTTCGAGTTTTTATAAGTAAATCCTTATATTTTAGATGTTTCTCGGTCTCCTTCTGTATGATATTATAGTCAGACGGTATGGACACGTCTATCAGGAAGCAGTTTCTTTTCTTTTTAATTTTGAGCATAATATCAGGCTTATTTGCGTTGATAACTCTATATGTTTGCGCCTGCATATCCCATATTAGCGTTATTTCTACATTGTCAATTACTGGGTCGGGCCTACTCTGATACCATTTATCTGCAACTGGTATATTAAACTCTCTACATATGTTCCAATGCAGGTGTGAAGCGACACGATTGTGTCTGTCTAAGTAAGCTTCCCTTGCCAAAATCGGACATCCAGGCACAACATGTTGAATAGTTTCCTGATGAATCCGGCAAACTCTACAATATGTATCCTTGCTAGTTTTCAGGATTCTTGTTTTCATGTAATTTGTGGCTATCGCTTGTTCTTGGCAGGCCACGATCAGAACTTCGGTTTCTGCTTTTAGATTAGCATGAATCAGCCATCTCATGACTGGGCCTCGTCTATTGTATCCTTCTCTACCTCCTTCAAAATTTGTCCATGCATTGCTTTTTCTCTCCACTTAGCCTTTTGTTCTTCCCTCATTTCCTTTTTAACCCTCTCCTTAAAAATTTGTACTTTTTTATTTCAAAGTCGTTGCAGTTTATATCTTCTGTTCCCACCTGCTGATTTCCCTCACGTTCTTCAACATCAATTTGCGTTTGCATCTGTCTGTACACCATCGCCAAGTACTTGTCATTTCTTCTCAAGTAAATCTATCTATTTTGCTCATGTACTGTGAAACCACTCTGCGAGTGAGCAGAGCCATTACGGAGCACCTTAATTTTTTCTCTCTCTTTTTTTTTGACCGAAAGTCAAAACTACATGGAGAGGTGGTGACTTCGAAAATTGACTTCGGGGTGGGAATTTGTAGGATTATAGTAACACCTACGGGTCATCGGTTATCAAAGTAAGAACGCACAAAAGCCAGTCAATTTGGAGATAAAAACCCTCAAAAGTATCTTCTTAATTTGTACATTCAACACTAGATGAGTCCCCGCGGCTTTGTACGCGTGAATTTTGTAATATGTCAGCAACTTCATTATTTCTCACATTCCCATTGATGTCCAGTGAGGATGTTATTCATTAATGTTGGTGGTTTGATAGTACTATCCTTGGTGTGTATTCTCAATAGCTTATTTTCTCTGATGTAATTGAGAAAAGGTTTTTTAGAAAACCCTGATCTCACCTCATTTCCCTTCCTTAGGGGTAAATTCCTTTCTTAGCGGACATTTTCGATAATTTTTCACCCCCCCTCAAAGTAATTCCAATTCCCTCGCCTAGGGGTGTCATGCACGCCGTGTGGTCTAACGAGTACATAGTGTTATTGAAAAACGATAAGTCATCTGAGAATACAAAAACCCATAAACTCAATCTTAATATCGATCTTTTTACGTTATTTTTACGTCTTCCCTTTCCCATTCCCCGCTCTAAGAATACCGAACCTCTGTGTGATCTCAACTGAACTTAACGGCATTGGTAATTTAAACATCTCATTAACCCTAAAATTGTGGATCCGATGAAGTTTTAAATATTTTATATTTCAGAATTAGTTTTCAATTATTTTTATCCATACGCCCATTTCCATCCACCCTCAAGGGATGCTAGTGGTGTATTTCTTCCATGAGAGCTGAATTTAGACTTACAAGATACGGGATTTTAATATTTATTATATTAACTCAGCAACGCAGAAAATTATGGACTCGTCACTGGTATGTGATGTTTGATAATTTTTTCATGGCAACCCCTTCCCTAGGGGTGCTGGAGCTTATACGGGCTGATTGTGGATTTTGGCGTCTTCGAGAAAGTCACTATTAATTTTAGCGAGCGCGAGAAGTATGATCTCAATACTGTATTAGTCATTTTAGTCTTTTTTTATTGGGGCTTTAGGGCTCGCCAACATCAAGGTCATTAGAGCCCTCATTTTAGTCAATTTTTACATTTCATCCCCATCCCAAAGCAAAGGGTTGACCGGTGGACTTACGCGGTAAAGCGAATGTAACTACTCTTCTACGTTCTTTAAGGGTTTTTTTTTGTAAAAATATTTTTTATTAAAATTAATTATTTTGTTATTATTAGAAATAAAAATTTTGCCATAATTTTAACGATATGTATTTTAATAATACGTAAATGTTATTTTATTTTGGACGAAATTTATTTCATTATTACTTCCAACTTAATTTTAATTTTGACTCCAACACCATAATTATAGTCGGCCATTTTAAACATTGATTGTTGAAGTGCGTTTCTTGATGTGTTGTGTTCCTCTCGAATAAGGAGAAAATAATGAATTTTATATATATTCAACTAGCTCTTCCTCAGGGATCCGCTCGTAATTGGGTTCGTGTTATTTAATTGAGGGAAGGTACCTTACTGGAGTTCCAAAGACAGGAATACGCTTAATGGACAAATTAACTCATTCACTTTAATTAACACAAATAACACATACAATATAAAAAAGACCCTCATGCTACCCCAAAAAACGCACGTAATTTCCTGGAAACATAAATACAAAATCTACTGATTTTACCGCCAAGTTCGGCTTCTCCACAACAATATGAATTTAAACAAATTAAACTTTTTAAACAACATTGAGATAAATTTTCTTTCAATCAACAAAAGAAACTCTGAAGTGACAACAACTTTCGCTTCTTGAAAGCGCAATTACATTTACAATTTATTTGGAAGACGGAATTAGGCATAAGTCTTCCTTGATGAATGACTTCTCTTCACGAGTCGTAAAGTTCAAAGTTCTGGTTCCCTTTTGACAATAAAAACCGCACTTGTCTTGTCGCCATAGCGCATGACAATAAGTATTGGATGCAACCAACAGTTATGAAAATACCTCATCCAGATGACAAATAAAGCACTGCAGTGGTGAGTGCAGGGTGCGTTGACCTCACGGGAAACCAGCCTGGCTCTGTAGTTAGGGAGATTCCTGGTTGGTGACGTCACGTCTCGAAGGCTCGAACGGTGGTGAATTTCTCCCAAAGCTACGCGGTCTGGTTGTCCTCAGATGGAGCGCGGACCCGAACCACCATTGTCCGACTCCAACTGCTGGTGACGGCGTCTCGGAAGAACCCACCGATTGGACAGATTCTCCGTACGAATTACGTAACTTTTTATCAGATTTAGAATCTGCCGCCAAGAATAATAGCCATAAAGAAAACTAAAAACTTAGTTCCATAAACTTGTAAGCTCAAAAATCTCATCTGATTTATAAACCATCAGACAACATTAAAATAAAACTGAGTTGAAATCAGAATCATCTGCAAGACTCTACTTCTCGAAAAATCCAGTTCTGCTCGCGAAAAATCTCATAATGCTCGGCTCACGAAAAATCTCCTTCTCGTTTGAGAAAAAATCTAAAAGAGCTCTCGAAGGATGATTTTTAGTTCCTTAAGTGGGTTCCCCCCCCCCTATGCCCTTCCTTCCACTTTCAAACTTCTCAAATTTTGAACTAACACGAGATCGCTGCTTCCAATGACATAAATATTCCCCCTCCCGTGGCTCAGTTCCGATTGTATATTTTGAGTGTATTTTGTTACTCGTTGCGCCAATCCTTGGGTGTATATTTGAACGTTACTTAACCGCTATTTTGAAACGGTTTTTACTCCAAGACGGTACTTGTTTATTTTGTGCCGGCGCGTCCCTTTAACTGCCCCTAGTCGTACGACCTTTTGGGTCTTCTACCCTCACCCCCGCTTGCCTGCAATTTCTTTACACTCATAAAACCTTTTTCTGCGCGTTATTTTTCACGCCCGTTATTTTCCTCAACGGTGGCCTTTTAAATTTAGTGGAGTGAGGAGGCACTCCTCCCCCGCTCCGTCGCTCGTTCTACGTATCAACAATGCCAGAACAAGGCTGATTTCTATTGTTTAATCACTGGAATAATCAAATCTTACAATATATATTATTTGGAAAGATCCTACCACTATTGTTTCTCATTTCTTAAATAGTTGCTACATAGTATTTGTAGCTTGTATAAGTATAAGCCCACCAAGTGGATATTTGCAAACCAAAAAACAATTAATCAATTAGTCATGTTTTATTCAATGACGATAATTGTATCAGTGATAAATAATCTTTACTAACTTTTTTTATTTCATCACACAACAAACTGAATAGTTTCACTCTTTTTCAGCTATTTAAAATTAATTAATCGAAATTCCTCATGGTTACGTTACGAAATGGACCAAAATTTACATCAGTTGTTTAGGCATTATGTTAATGACTGTGTCAAGACAATGTCGACGATATAGAGACAAATGTATGATTTGCAATAATTGCAATCATAGGTTTTTGAACTATAACAATTTCCCTTTTTGATGTTTTGCATAAACATTTTTGATATCCTTGATCCTCAAATATAAACATCTCTGAAACATCTTCTCGGAGAGATAATGACGTATCCAACACTGCGCCCGTAAAGTTGATGGTACTGCATTGAATTTGACTTCGCGAATACTAGTTTTGGAGTGTATCAACTGAAGTGCCCATTTTGTAAACAAAGAAAAAACATCACTTTACCCAAAATTGTTTCCAGATCAAAAGGGCCACGACCTACTTCTGGTACTTCAACGGTAACATAGACTCATACGCTTAAGTTTGGTAATTTTTTGTTGCTCAATTTTCCTGGCTGCTCTGTTGATACCTCTTTGTGAATCCCCTTGTCCAGCACTAATTCGTTTTGCCGTAATGAAAATATCACACATATTTTTACTTCCATATCCTTCAGAATTGAGATCGAAAGTACCACAAATTACAATGACCAGAAAATTACATTATTTGCATGTGTGAGCTCCATTTGTTACTTTTTTTTTTACAAAATATACAAATAGTTTCTTCACTTTCTATGCCGACATTTTCCCGCGAATCAATGTTTATGAGGGCAAAAACATTTTGCAAATCAGTACTTGACGACTGCTTGGCGTGATCACTTTCTGCCAATTTTTGACCGTTTTCCTCTTATAAATGAGTATTTCATATCAATTTATTAATCGTTTCCATATTTTTCTTCGTTTTTGATTCTCCTCCTCCTCCTTCACGAATACAATAGATGGAATAGTTGAGTCTGAGTAAGTGGAAATGAGTCTGAGTAAGTGGAAAAATGATAATAAAGATATTTAATTAAATGTGCATACTCAATATGTCTAAGGCGTGTGCGGACCCGACGTTTCCCGATACCATCCGCACACAGGCTGATTTTGGTTTCCTTCGCCGTCACATCCCGTACTTTCAAAATAGCCACTTGGGGGCCCATTTGCGAAGGTCGATATCCCTTTCAGAATTCGTTTACGAATACATAACCAGTAAGGTGTAATATTCATATTTGTAGAAGGCGAGATATGGATAGAGTTATCAATTGTTAAGACAAAAAGATTCCGAATAATGTTTTATCAGTATAGAAATAAGAAAACAAATAAAGCAGAAATACATAGAAAGTATTGAAAAATTTCAATAATATCTGGTATTAATAAGACCACTACTTATCTCGTATAGCTGGATAGTATGATTCTTTGTGCATCACGAGTGTCAAGACTACTTTGACGCAGTAAAAGAACTTAGAGGATTCCAAGAAAACATGATTTATTACAACACACACCGTTTCGTGAGAGCAATACACAAAACAATACAATAAAATAATCTACTTAATTCTAACCTCAAAACACACACATCTTCTCACATTAATATTTATCCCACCAAAATTCACAATTCACGTTTGCGTTGTCGCTTGTTTTCTTTCCAAGTCCTTTTCTGATGTAAATAAATTTAACACCAGGCAACAATAATCTGCTTTTTTAGTGTATTTTATATAATAATTCACTCATTCGCAACTTCAAATTATCTCCAGGATGGCAACCTCACAAAGAAACCAGAATAGATCTCACCAGTGCAGATTTACGGTTTTTTAAGAGAGTCGAACCGCGTCGTCTGCCCTCTACGTATCGACGAACTTGAGACGTACCGCCGAGCTCTCCATAGTGTCTTAATGCTGCCCCTTCGAAACAATCAGCTGGTCTCTCGTACAGTTGTCGTCATACAGGCGTCCAAAGTTTATTTACCAATGAATTTTTTTTTCACCGATGGTAGTATTTAGTATTATGTGTCGGCATGATAATGGCGTCCTACAATTACCAGGTTGGATCATTTGTTATGTGGCAACTGTACCGTTGGCCGGCTTGGTTTTAAATGCGTTGACTTTATTTCAGCTAATGGATTGCTTACGCATTGTAACGAAGTGCGTTACTGAGGTCATATTCCATGTGTCAAATGAATATGAACTTATAGTAACCATGTTTTCATTGTGGTGTCACGCTACATTTTTTAGCTTCTGCTATATACATATAGTGTCTGTCCAATAAGTTTCCGTATTGAGGTTATAAAACAAAATTTATTACAGAAATTTTGTACTGAGCTTTAGAACTCTTCAAATTACTCCCTATTGGAGTCGATGCATCGTTGCCAGCGAATTTTTCACTTCTCATAAACGCCCCGGAAACCTTCGACTGGTATGCTGTTTAAATGACGTGTCGTAGCCTGTTGAACTGCGTCAGTGGTTCCATAATAGTGTCCTTTAACGTTCCTTTTCAACTTGGGGAATAGGTAGAAGTCGCAGGGAGCTAAATCTGAAATGTAAGGAGGTTGGGGCTGTGTTGACACGGCGATCCTGGCCAGTAGCCAGCACGTGTGACTGGGTGCATTGTCGTGATATCGAATCCATGTAGCGGCTATCTACGGATGGACTTGGACGACCCTTTTTATAAACGTTCGGTGCCTCACTTGTAAAATTGGCAGTTGACCGTCTGTTCACTAGACGCACTTTCGTCACATTTTCATCGGCCGTTGCTGAAACCGGTCGTCCTGCGTGTTCATCGTCTTGAACGTTTTCTTGGCTCTCCTTAATTTTGTATGGCACTGAAACACACTGGTTCGGTTCGTGGCTTCGTCTCCGTAAGCCAACTAAAGCATTTTGATCGTCTCAGTAGCGAGTTCCGTTCATCCAGGCGCTGCCAAGGTTGACATCAGGTTGTAGCATTTTATAATAAGTTTTAGAAATTTAGAAATAGATCTGGCATGTGAAAAGGTGGAACGAACAAGTAGTTGTGATATTGCGAGAAAACATAGGGAAAATATAAATGGGTTTATTTTTGTGAAGGAATGAATGGAAGTCTGTGAGGAGACACTTCGCAAGAAGGAGACCCAATTAGGCGATGTTGAACGATGGAGGTCTAAATTTTTAAAACCTAAAAAGGACAGAGAAGAGGGAAGGGTGACGTCCGTACATGGAAGCGAGTCATATCCGCTTGCCTAATGGCATTCCCACATATCAGTCAATACTCACTTCCTGGGTCAGACGCTGTCGTAAACAGCTCTTGTTTTTACGTCATGCATACCCGAATTTCAAAACAATACGTAACCATTATATGACCCACGACGCTGTGCCTACGCCCATCCAGGGTTCAGATGGTAACGTTGTAAGAGAACGAAACGATACTCTCCAGCATTCTGTTCTAGTTTTCTGTATTCCGTATCCTGCAGTAGCAGTAGCTAGCAGATGTTCATCAGAGTTTGTAACGAGTAAATCAGTTAAACATTCTATAACTTGTAAAGGCAACTACCATTGTTCACCGATATAAGAAATAAATGCTTTTTAAAAACTGACCTCAATTGTACAAATTCATAATTAGCGCTAACTTATACAAAGAAGTAGGTTATAACAATAGGTAGCAGACATATCAAATTTAAGAGTTATTTTGCAGGGGGAGAGAAATGGATTCCTTTTAATGGAATGAATAGACCCTTGTGAGAGAAGTGCGTCAAAACCAGACTTGTCGAGAACTGATATATTTACTCTAGTACGATAATCCAAGAATATTATTTCCTTTCAATCACATCTGTTTTATGAAAGCATTAGGAAAATTTCAAGTGGAATTTTACCCATCACTTTTTCTGAATCAGCGACACACAAAACGGATATTTCCTTGAAAATTTCGCGAACGAATGTTCTTTACGGTTACAATACTTTGTGTATACTACGTAAATAAATAAAAACAAGCTTTAAACTCAGTTATGTCATAAATACGTTGTGTTTGGGTTCATTTTTATTGGATATATGTGTGGAGTTAAAAAATTATAAGATAATGGGAGTAAAGATAAAAATGCTGCATTAATATCACTTTAAATAACTCTCCAGTCGTGACATACGAAATCCATCCGGTAGGTCGGTCGGTTAGCACGAAGGTGGGTGGCGGAGCGGCAAGCCAGATGGACAGGTACAAAGTGTCGAGTGTAATGGTAACCAAAATTTTTATTCCTTTTCTGAACTTCATGACCATCAGGAAGTGTCGAGTTTAGGAACTCCGGCACATATGTACTCCTAACGTATCGAAAAATTAGAAGTACATGACCTTTCGCAAGTTGGACCCCGTTTTTGTGTATAATTTTACTGGACTATTGAAATAAATTAAAAATGTAGTTTGTACTAAAAGTATGAGGAAGCAAACAAACAAAATTTTCATTGTTAAAATAAGTTCACAACCTGAGGGTTAAAAACGTGCAATTGTTGTTAATTGTTTTAAAAAAAGAAATAAATTCGTGTTCGTTAAATTAGTATGTGTTATTGTATGAGGGTTTTTTTAGATACTAAAGTCCATATTATACAATTGTTATTCTAAATATATTCCAGTGGATGTAATAAATCTTATCGAGAAGCCGAAAATTCTCTATTCTATTATCTGGAGGCCGAGATTCAGTCTCTTCATAAACTGGCTGAAAATGGTCAGTGAAATAAGAAGTCTATTTTATTAATGGGCGGCAAAGGTCAGACACTTTTTAAGGAGGCTCAAAATCACTGAAAATCTTTCACCACTTAATAGAATAACTGTTTCATTGATTATCGGTTCTTTATAAAGAGGTTGATTTTACTATTAGACTGCTAATATAAAATTTACTGTCAATGTTACATATAGAATTTAAAGACCGTATTTAGACACCGAGTATATACGTCCACACAACGTTACAGACAGGGTTTTTATAATCATCTGCTTTTTATATAAATAAAGCAGTGCATTTCATTGCATGAATTAATTTTATAATATTTAAAATTTGCAATAATTTAAAAAAGCAGTTTCATAAGCAAAAACAAAAATAACAGAAATCATACAGCATATCAGAAAATTGATTTGATAATTACCCCGTATCCCTGCGTAGATTCCCCGTTGTGGGTTCTATATGAATTGTAACATTCATTTCAATACATGAACATGTAGCGTTTATGTTAACGTGTCCTGTTTAATGTTCTGATATTTTCACAATCCATCAAATAGTACTCGACTAAGCAGTGATTTGACATGACGTTTGGTTGTGCTGCAGTTCGTGTTCTGGAAATATTGTTTTTACTTCTTCTTTGTTTGTGCTATGTAATTGCAATATGTATATATTATCCTCTAGACTATGTTACACATTGAAAGTGTTTCATGTTCTCTGATTTAGAATTCCCTGCAGAAATACACTACTAATATATTGTAAGGAAAAGTTGCATAAATTGTATCCTCCTGTGGGTGTTGTTGTGTATTCCGCAAATGATACTATCTTTTCCTAATGTGTCGTCATTGATAATGTCCAGGGAGCGATAGTTTGCAAAAAGTATTTTTCACTCTATTCGTAAAGTATCTTTCCTAAAGTGTTCATCCGAAATACAATGGCATATTCTGATAGATAACATACTATTGCCCGATATTGACTTCTTATTGACTTGACGACAATTAAGCGCTAGTCCGGAGTTAGTCTCTTTTTAATACCATTGAAAGATAACTTCCGTACTCTCACGCGTTATTTCTATTCAATATTCGTATATTACGTTTAAAAATGATAAAATATTACAAGTTCCTTCAAAAACTCAATTTATAGACTATGTAGTATAACAATGCGCGTACTTTGAAAATAATACGATTTTAATTATTTTTTACTCCTATATTATAAATTAACAAAAATAAACTTGTTTTTCTTTTTTATCAGTCGTACTTTTAGTAGAAAAATACAATGTTAGAATGAACAAGGGGAGGTAAAAAGTAATATTATCCGTATTTATTCCAACAAACATACACTTGTTTCGTAACCACTGTTAAAACGTTCATTCAGAATACACTACATATTCAGAATCAGTAAATGTATTCTCTTCAAAATCACAATGTTCTATGATATTAATTTATTTATATTAATCTTTGAATAATTTCTACACGCAATTTTTAATGCAATGTAAAATAAAATAAAATCAAGAAATAGACGACAACATTCGTACGACTGAAGCATCCTTTACCATATCGCCATCTCTAACCTGCCAAGACCGTTGATTTTATATCCTGGAAATAGTACTAGGTGTGGCTGTTAGAGAGCAGGAACGTCGGGATGGAGAGTAAGCTTCCGTTTACTGCTTCTAGAGTGCTGCCCTGTGATGATAGTTTCTTGACTCGCCAGGGTATCTAGCTTTGAAAGTTGTGCATAAAATACGTATTATTGATTATTGCCAATTAAGATGTCAACAAATTTAAAAATTTAAAATATGCAAAATGCTGAAGGAAAAGGAGCTCTTTTATCGTATATACGATTTTCATGACATGAAAACTCATTTTCTCCCTGTCTCTGATGCATTTTCTTTGTAAAATTTGCGAATATTTCATTGTTTATATATAAAAAGGAAGAGAATGTCGAAAAGAAGTGCGTATTTTCCAGCAGATTGTCCAAAAAGTATACTGGAATATTTGTGTGCTACCTATCGGACGCTGATAGAACTAACGTCTGAATATATAGTTTCTAGAGCATATAGCAGGTAGCAGCACTAACTCTATTGGCCGCCTTAACAAAACTGCTCTGGAGGGATTTTACAAAAAATATTATAATAGGATGCATTAGGTTAAAATGTGACTTTCGGAATCGAAAAGGGAGAAATTAGGTGGGTGTATGATTTTCTATACATTACTTTTTAATGGGTGCAAAAGAATGGACATGTTTTCGGAAGTCTCTCATAAGCGCTGACATAGTATATTAGTGTTGGTAAATGCTTTTATCTTGTTGACGTTTGTGCCAACGCCATCATGAACAATTTTCGCTATATCTCACGAACTAATTAAGATATCAACTTGATTTTTGAACATTATTTAATACCTAAATCTTCATTTCTATAGTGTTCCATATTTAATTCTTGAATGAGTGAAAAGGTCTATCTACACTTTAATCAATGCATACAGACAAAATTTTAAAGATGAGAATTTGATTTTTTTAATGTGATGTTATATTTATGATAAGAAGACTCACGTGCAGGTTTTCTAAGTACTGAGAAAATATTTCCTGAATTCCGATTTCAAAGAGATTATTTAAGGTGAAATATGATTTTTGAATTCTTGGTGTTTTTATAAGTGTCACGAACTAACCGAGATAAGTCGGATTTATATGTAAGCATTAAAACTTAATGTATCTAGAGATCAGTTTTAGGGTTTTTCGATACTATAATTTTAAGTAGACGTAAAAGAGACATGATTTCGGGAGTATATCGTTAGCGCTGACAGGGCATACTAGTTTTACTAAGTTCTACGGCCTATTTGAGATATCATCTCGGTTTTTGAATGAAAAATTGTTAAACGAATATATCTAAAAGCCAATTATTATAATTTTCTAATTTTTATTTCAAAAGGGTGAAAGGGAATAAAATACAGAACGTTTTGTCATATATAAGTAAACTAGACATCTTAATGGAATTTTACTTATTTATTGTAAAAAGCATAATGAGAAAGTATATTAAAATAGCTATTTTAAACGGCAATAAAATAAATACAAATAGCAATAAAAAAGATTTTCATATATTCATTTAAGGTTGCTTGTTTTGTTTATGTTGTTAATACACTCTTCGAAGATGATGTATTTCTCTTCAGTATCTATTAACTCTCCATAATTTCTAACCGAAGGAATAACAGTTGTCTTCATACGATTCAAATAACTGTCTCTCTCTCTCTCTCTCTCTCTCTCTACCCCATTTAACTCACAGCTCCATAAAATGTGGTCGACTGACTTCTCGTCATCACACATACTCTCTCCTGAACTTACTAATTTAAACCTTTTCAAATACTGATTCATATCACCACGTCCTGTTAATGCTTGGGTCATCCTATTACTCGGCATAAAACATTTCTTATTTTTCCTTACCTATTGCTCATTGTCAATAAATCTACATGTATTTCGGTGTTCCTTCGAATTATTACAGCATATTTGCCACGCTTCTAGCAGTATGAATGTAATCCGACGTTTCCAACCTTCCTCGGTATTTCCTTCCTATCTAGTACAAACTATACTGAAAATAGTATGTTTCTAAATATTTTTCATGCGATTAACAATTTTATTTTTATGTTGATTATTGAGAATTACAGATTCAGAGATCTGTAATTCTTTTTGCTACATATTCGCCTCAATACACGGAAAGAATTTGAAAATACAGAAAGAAACTGCGCGTGAAATTTCTCGAAGCAGTTAGCATGAAAGAGAACTTAGACGACTGTTGGTGGAGTTAGTAGAATTATCTAGAAAATACGAAGCGATTACCATACAGAATTCCATGAGGAATATCGTAAGAAGAGGAGACTTTGCACTATATCAGTTTGAAGAAATTTTCAGACGATTTCCGCTTATCTCAGTGCGCAGAAGTCTGCCTTTCGGAAAAGATAACTCATGGCACTAATGTTGCTAAAACGCAACAGCAAGAAATTGTGCACCATAACGTAATTTTTGTAATGTATATAATATATAGAAGTAATGTAATATATAGAAACGTCTAACAAACAAATAAACTCAAAAAACTCTCAGAATTATTAATATAGCAATTTAAACATGGCTTCCAGAAGTTTCGTATAAAACGAGAGCCAATAATATTTATTTCTTCAAGCAACGATACCTAAGAACACATAACTACGTAAGTTTATCAATGAGAAGTATACATATTAAAATACTCTAGCATACATTAATAACGCGTGGGAAAACACGGTAAAGAAGTAGTTATTCCGTTTTCTCAACATTGATCTTTTAACTAAATATAACTTCTCGTGAATTCGTATTGCTGTTTAAAAACACTAGTTAAGAAATATAATTTTGTTGCACAGTGCTTTCAAAGTTAAAGAAAACGTAAATAATTTGGAATTATGTTATTTACATCACGAAATAGCATTAATAATGTTTGAAAATTATTTATCAACGACTTTTTGTTAGAATAAATTAATTCACTGTAGCATTGTTTGAAATGTACCTGTAGCTTGAGTTTTCTATTTTCTTCTCGAAGCCGTGCTGTCAAGTCATTTTCTGACACTTCTGTAGAAGAAGCTTCTTGATGAACCGGAGTTTCTGTAGGGAAATATGTGAAGATACTTATAGCACCCAATGTATTATATATTACACAACAGTTAATTCCATAGTTTACTTCCAATAATAATTTCAATGGTCTAAAATATAGCACGTTGTTGTAAGTATTATAAATACACAACGTAATCTACAATTAATGTAGCATTATTTAAAGTGAAGTATAAATATGTGTGAAAAATATTTATAAATACATTCAATACTTATTTTACCATTATCGTGCAGTTTGTCTGCAATATTTCTCCCCATGAGAGACTTCCTTTTATGTTCCAATAACTTCGGAGGATTTGGGACATCGAAAATTGTTGGAATGGTATTCTACTTTAATTTTCTTCCATCAACCCGTTGACATTCGAATTGTGAGGGTTCAAATTGAACCAACTAGTACAATAACACAATTTTGTACACGGATAATAAATAATAAATAAACTTTATTGTAAAAAAAGCAGTTACAAACTGCTTATGTCCACGTGCAGTATAATAAACTAATTTTACTCTCCGGAAGCAAGCAAGCTCTCCATCAATTCCGATCAAGGATCTTAAGGCAGAGGGGGATATAACATTTCAACATACTCCTAACGATAAAAATAGTTCGACACGTGTTTTGGTATAGACATAATACAAACAAATATTACATTTAATTAAAAAATAATAATTTCACAAGTAAGTATTATTATCAAACTATAAATCATTCGAAAAGTATTGTTGTTAAATCGTAACTATTAAATAACACTAAAGTCGCGAATAATCATTTCAATAGATGCCGGCCTAAGCAAGAACCAAGCGAGCCTTTGTAAAAAATCCGTCACTACCCGAAGGAAAACCGGAGAAAAATCAGGACCAGGATGGGGGCTACAGAATTAATGTACACAACCGTGCCGAGGTTGTGTACATATAAAACTTAATTTATATAAATAATAAGACACAATACAAACATGCAGAAAAATAGTTTTGAAGTTCTTATCAGATATTTTGAAAGTACTACAACAATGGCGTGATAAAGTACAAGACGACTTTAAGTTTTATTAAAATCAATAAATTATTATACAGTTTAGAAGCACTGGCGCAGTATGTAGCTTTTAACCCCGGATTTCAAGAGATTCAATCATTTATATTTTTGGGTAGGGAATTATATAGAACGATTTCCGAATGATACGGTCCTTCTTGGCAAAGTGCGATTGGCACTCTATGACGATGTATTTCCTATTACAAGTATTGTGTTCGTTAACAAAACTGTTTATATGAGACTAGGGTGGCGCTTCAGTAATTCGGTCTTAGAAAACACGACAATTTCAGAAATATAAATGTTAAAATATTTAATTCCGTAAATAAAAGAGTTTCGAGGGTGAGATTAACAAATTATCCGATCAATCCACTTTTGAATTCTGAAAGCTTGGACGCTGTGTCCGGAAATAATAAAAAATAAATTTTTCTCAACAATAACTAGCTAAGAAAATCAACCTAACTTGACACAAATGTGAATCTTTTGAAGCCCGCCAATTATTCCTCCTACAGTTATGATCCCGCATAGCCTGTCTTTTCTTATCAGCAGGAAATCTGAATAACCTCATATCTCTTAAGTCTTGTTGCTGCATCCTGCAGCCACACATTAACCCATTAATCACTTTTGCGGTGGATTTTCAACACACAAAGTACACACGCGCAATGCTTAACGCATACACAATTGTCCGGCGTAAAACGCAAAATGGCCGATGCCGCAAAGAATTGTGGGAGCGCAGGGCCGTGGACAAAAATCACGGGCCCCATGAAAAAATCGTTCAGCGCCCCCTCCTCCCTCCCACCACACAGGCTCCACGACAACTCAACACCATACTTTAACGTTGTATCAATGCATGCATAGGACCGTGACAGAAATCACGGGCCTCAGGGACAAATCGATCCTCCCCGCCTCCTTCCCACACACTTGCGTTTATGACGGGGAGCGGAGCGATTTTTCCGCCGACCTGTGTTATCTCATGAGTAAAGACACACCTAGCGGGCGCGGAGCAGAGCGGAGATCTGCGCTGCTTCCTGTGCGACCTTGTCGTCTGCTGAGGTCACAAGTGTTAATACATGGGTGTATTGAGAGAAGCGAGGAAGACGGCAGATGATTTCTTTCACGGTGCTTTCCTTTAATTTCATTTCCTTCAATTTCTACGGACGGATTATATCGATGTTCATATTAATTATTGCAACACTGAATTATAATATCACTGAGTATTTGTTCAAGTGCTTCCTCACTTCTTAATAAAAAACTTTTCGCGTCCTTTTTAGTGGAGTTCGTTTATCTGAAGCTTTATTATATTCGTGATTTACTATTTTTTAATTCTTCGTGTTTTCTTCTGTGCGTATTTTAGTCCTTTGAAATTTTCGTTATGTAATTGTCAAAAAGTTTGTCGTGGTTTTAGTTAAAATGAGAGAAATGCGCATTTTCACATCTACATTTTAAAGCTTTACTTTTCAGTTATTTGTAATATTTATTCCTCAATTTGAGTTATATGTCGTACTATTTTTGTGATGTCATTGTGAATCTTTGTGTCATATTGTGAATTTGCATTGTGTTGTGTTATTGATTGTCCGTGTATTTTAAACGAACTAAACACGACTTCCTAAAAATCTAATGGAAACTTGTCGAGTAAGGAAGTTTGATAATAATATGTAATTTTGTCTGTACAATTCGCTTTTTATTTTAAAAATTATATGATATTAACTATTTTTGAACATAAATGAAAGACTGTCTCACAGTTGGCCTTATTTAAAGCGTAAATTACAAATTTATATTACTACGTAAAATTGACTGTTTTAAAACAAAAAAATATTAAGTCAATCGTGTTAAGTATTTTGGAAGGTAGTTATCTATAAAAAATTATTGATAAATTACATGGTAAGAGTACATTTTAAAAGGGGTTTATATTTGAATTAAACAATTATGTACCGATTACACTACATATTGTTCTTACTAAAATGCACAACGTAACGATTCGTAGTTTGAGTCGTCGTTTGGTGGTAACACATTGTAACAATAAACATGACCGTAGCAACATTTTAGTAAGCGCAATATACATCTTAATCGTCCATAAAAAGGTCCTACTTTGTTATTTATTTCTTATGTAAGTATATTTCACCATTACTGTATATTGACATATGTGTATAGTAAATCTATTTCTATTATTTAAAAAATACAAAAATAGTCACCGTGTTGTTCATTGCACAGTAAACAATAAATATTACTTTAAACATTTTCATTGCATATAGCTATGTGTTTTACAATAAAAGCGATGTGTAGTTAGTGGGCAGTAGCATGGGTGATGTGTACAAGACCTGCGCGAAGCAAGTCTGTTTTCGTCCTGAAGTGACGTTGTTCCTTCTTCCCCTTACTCACGTTCCCCTACTCCTCACCGCTGACACCACTCCGCTAGGTGTGTCTTTGCACAAGCGGAGCGATTCTTGAGCGGAGTAAACGCAAATGTGTCTTTTGCCTAACTCAATTACATACTTTAACTTCGTATAAATGCACGCATAAACCGCGATGATTAAGTTCTTTGTAGTACAAAAATGTGTAGCTGAAAATAGTGACGAAGCGTGGATTTCGTTTTCTTTCTTAGCGGGGAGGGGGTTAAAAATTCGAAACTAGAAGTGTTGGCAAGGACGGCTACAAATATTTTTGAAAATAGGAAGCAAAATGTTTTATACATTTACTACTTTAAACTTATTATATGATACTTTTTATACAGAGAATTCGGAAATTGTATCAGAAGCACCAAAGATAGGAAGAAACACAATTTTTGTTAATGTAGTGTATTTCACATTATTTGGCAACAATCATTTATTAAACAGAAATAAAGTTTGTGAAAGCATTAAATAAAATCTCCGTATTCAATAACAATTCTTATAATAACAGCGTCCTGTCTGTTTTAATTGTTATAATGTCCATTACATCAATTGGATCAACGGTTATTTCCCCGTAACATCACAGCAAGAGCGTCAAGTTAATAGTTACTGGTTCTGACCTATACTCACTTGTGATCCTGTGCAGCTTTGAAAAATGCTGACCTCCTTTAAAAGAGCTACAAAATAGAACACGTATTTAGACTCCTGGAAACTCACGTGATCGTAATGAGATGACAGAGCTTTCTGGTCAGTAGGATGAGGTTATATTTCCATCATGATGGTATGGCCAGGACATAGGTCTTCCGGTCAAAGGGGCGTTTAAGAAGTACGTAGTGTTCGAATTAAAGAAAATTTAGATAAGCCTAGATAAGTTATCAATAATTCTTAAAAATGAAATATTGTTACAAATGTTGTTGTAGAATAAGTAGAAATACATGTTTAATTTCGACAATTATTATTGGCAATCAGGAGAGGTGGAATGTTTTTCCTGCTTGGCAATAAACAACAGATTTTCCAGGTGGGGAATTAAGTCAGAAGGGGTGAAATTCTCCGGCTTCCACCCTTTAATTCGATAACTGGTGGGACAGAATCCAATATAGTAGAACAAAGTAAAACGCAAAAATATTGTTAAAATAAAGAATTGAACTAGATGAGACCTAACCTATTATATAAGTAAAATGTATTATTTTGAACTAATGATTTGTACAAACTTAATATTCGTTTAAAATAATGTTTTAACAAACAAATTAGTACGATTATATTATTATATTGTTAAATCCTTATATATAATTTAAAAATTGCTTTTCTGGTCTTGTTATTAGCGAATGTGTCAATGTAATTCAGTTGTCTTGCTAAGAAAGGCATCATGGCAAGTCTATGCAAGCTTGATAGTGGATCTTGTGCCATGGTTGAACGGAGAAAGTTCTTCGCTCTTGCAAGAGTTCTGAAGGACCTTCCTGCTTCAGCAACCGTAACTGGTAGTATACAGAACACCCGAAGAGCGATGCATACATTAGGAAATATTGTTTTAAGTTTATGTTTCTCTAATGGGTTTAGGAGATTAAGAGAAGCAAGAACATTATTAAAATTCTCTGACTGAATTGATTTCAAGTGGTACATTTCTTCTAACAGATCTCCACTTACATCAATGCCGTAAATATTAACAAATTTCTTTGATCTTTCAACAAGTTCCACTTTTGAAGGTGTTGGATATTTCCATACAAATCCGAACATTTAATCAATGTTTCGAATAGTAGTATATCGTGTTGTCATATTCACAATAACACAGTCCAGTAAAATATAAAATACTTTCATTTTAAAACGCTCCTGTGGATCACAATTATCTTCTTGAGTTGATCCATCTGCTAGTCTCTTTTTGACAGTTCGTTTTTCTGGAAAGGTTTTTGCCGAATCTACATTGGCCCTAACACGTATACACTCCTCCAAAATGTTTACCCAGCTACTTCTTAAGTGTTTTAAATCATTCACTAAACTGTGTAAATTCTTCACTTTTATATTGAGAGTAGTTCTTCTAGCCTGTGCAACTTTGTTTCTGTAATCAATTGCGGTCAATATGACATAACACATTCAAAAGAATCAATATATTTTGCAAGATCTTCAAGATCATTTAAAGTTTCAGCTGTTAAGTTGAGATTTTGAACCACTTTGAAGCCTCGTAGGTTCGTAGAAAATGGCTTAACACATTCAATTCTTGAGGACCATCTTGTATAAGAAATGCTGTGAAGCGAGCACTTCAGGTGTTTTTGTACGATTTCCCATCACTGTGGACTTGAACTGAGTATGTTATAGCATTTTTCGAGAATACTATTGCCTCCGTACATTCTGCAGCTCCAAATCCACACAGATTGAAACTATGCCAGGTGCATGGTGAATAAAGGGCCAGAGGGTTGTCTTTAAGTATTCGACTCTGTGACCCTTTGTTCTGACCGCTCATATTACTACCATTATCATAGCCTTGTCCACGAAAATCACTTAGGGAAATGTGATATTTGGCGAGACTGGTCCGGATAAGTTCTGCAATAGTCTCACCGGTTTTCTTGTTGCAATCCACAAAGGCGAGTAAACGTTCTTGAATCTCATATTCAGTGCTCTGGATCTGTTCGATTGAAGATAACCTGATATATCGCAAATAAAAACAGTATGTTCCACATGTGACGAGTCAGGTGGTGCATCTACTATAAGTGAACAGTGTTTAGCATCTTCTCTTTCTTTTAAAATAACATGTGTGACTTGTTCAGAACAACATTTAATGAATTTGTTTTGGCTATCAGGATAAAGGTAGTAGTGTACTTGGAGTCGGCAATGAGCGGCGTGAGATTCCTTGACTTTACTCATATGATCATTTAACACGGGATCATAGTTACATAATAATTCTAAGATTCATAGAAAGTTACCATTCCGTAGGTTTCCTAGAAGATGACTCTCTCCACTAAATGATAGGTCTCGTTCTCCTAAAAAAATCGCATCTAAAATCCGGCGCAAAATTTACCTCCACCTTTCTGCTTCAGTTTTAATACTGTCACACAAAAATATATCTACAGTCGTCTCACTGTGAAGACGAGACTCCAGACAACGCCATTCTAGGTAACACATCTCCTTGTTGACACTGTTTTCATGGGATGTTGTTCAATCATGAAGTTTCTTCCACTTGTTAACTGCAGAGTAACCTTCAGAAGTTGCCAACGTTGATCTTCTTGGTATTGGAAGCTTACTGAATAACCTACAAGACAAGCAGAATAGCGCACTTTTAAGTTGACTCCACACAAGCCAATCTCAGCTTACTACTTCATTATTTTTAAGTGTACATGTCAGAACTGAACAAGGAAAAGCATGACCCTCTACATCTTGAGGGAAGTTAGGGGGATGAGGTGAAGCACCATGAAGAATTGCTTGCCTTACGTCGGCATGATTTACAATTAGGGTTTAAGTTGGTCTACATCAAAATGCAATAGCTTAGAATTATCTGAGTGCTTTGCATTCCTATTCGTAGTCACAGTTTCATAAGAATCGAATGCACTGAAACTCGATGAAGGTTTGTCAGTTTCGACCACCTTTTCATTATTACGAGCAGTAAAAGTTCCATCAGTATCGACATATGAAGAGCAACTCGCAAAGAGTCCTGGATGTGTTGGGTTTAAAGAGTCTGTAAACCCAGATGTTCAAAAGTAGTTTGTCCCTTTTTGGCTGATTTTTCTCGTGGGTTCTTTTCTCTTTTTTCCCCTGACTTATGAATATAATTCATTATGAAAGTATAAAATCTACTCTCAAAATAGTTTTCAGAATAAAATTTTTGAAGTATATTTCAATATTTTACGTAGACTAGCATTTTACATAGACTTTCCATTTCCCAAAAAATTTACGTAGTTTGTTGAATACCATCACAACATATGACAATAACATGAACTTCAATTTATTTTTGTTACACAATAACAACGAAGAACAATAAATAAGCACAGCTCATTTCACTTCCAAAAGCCAACAACTGTAAATAGATTAAAAATTAACAATAGACTGTAAAACAGTATACCAATATAACTCACGTAAATCATTCAACAATATAGTGACAGACGCATAACACACCTTGCGCAGTAATTGTGAGTTATCGCTTTCGCAGAACGAAAATAGTAGCCTGAGATTTAGGCAGATACGAGAAGACAGTAAGGACGGAAGTGGCAACCCCAGGTTCAAGAGTATCTCAGTTCTCTTCTCGCACCAAGGAATTTTCTCTGAAAGAAACACGATTATACTCGGATATGAGACATTCGGAAACATAATCTTTGAATTTCATAAAAATAGTTTGAGCCATTCTCGAGTATGTATTAGCAAAAATGAAACATTTAGACTTGACAGTCCGGACCCCGGGCAGCCTCAATGGCCCCCTCCCTTTCGTCGGGTCTGTGGGATCGTGTCCCGACCTGGTTACTTCATAGATTCTATAATCTGTAGGTTATATCGACCTTGTATAGGGGTGGTGTTACATGCGTGCTCTAGTGGCTGGATTATGAACTAGTTCGGAGACAATTGTGCTCTAGCGACTGAATTCGAAACTAATTGATCGTTTTATTTGCACCTGCAGTTCCACGGAATGACACTTCAGCACTAACGTGGAACTTACGCTGACAATGCATACACGATATCTGGGTTCTTCTGGAAAGTATATAGTGGTCCAAACAGGCCATGGAAACTTTTTTTGCATGCGAAAATGGGTAAGTAGTAATACGTTTTAAGTATTTCAGTAATTTGATGTTTTAAGTAATTGGCACATAACATGTGGATAGACGTTGATGAGCTTGGTCACAGTGGCTGTGTATATTGTTGTATACTAATAAAAGTTGCATTCTCTTTTAGGTGACAATAAGTGAATAAGACTTATCGGTCCGATAGTGCGGCTTACTTTTAATTCAAGAGTGTGTTCTGCGCATTTTCCTCCCAAAGACTTAGACTGTAGGTTAAATTACCTCTCTTGTATTTTTTGTGATCAATGAATTATAATGAACATTGGTGAATTAAGTTACTATATTTGAATTGATTTTCACAATAAGTACGTTGACTGATAATATTGTATTCTTGTTGTGTTTTCCAGATGTTGCGATGATGACCTGATGAGTGATCTCATTGATTTTCGCCAGTCTCTACTTACATAAATAAACATAAACTTAATAATACACCTGCATAGTATCGAAGTTTGAGGAGTGGGTAAGGCTACGTAGGAAGCAGTGCATTAACTAAACACAAATGCTATTAAATTTGCATCTTAAAACAAAAATTTAAAGAAATAGTGCCTAGTTAAAATGTAAGATTCTGTTTCTGTGTAAAACGTTTATTTGTAATTATACCTGACATGTGGTACTTAGTTACGAATAACTAGAGAGAAATTGATATTTGCATCTTATTTCACTTTATTGGACATGTGATGAATTTTACTTTTGATAAATGTTTATGTTAAATATTAAAACCCTCAATATGATTTGTGTTGGTAAGAAAGTGAAGCATTTTTATGTATTACTTAAATGAGATGTTGTGTGTGTATATAGACAAGATTCGTTTCTCATGTAGTGACTTCGTTTTAACTTCATGTAATCGAAATATATTTATGTATCTTTATTTGACCCATTTTTAAATTGTATTTTTATGAATATGTTTAATACTTAAACTGTGTCTAATTTTCTCTTGGTAACTTGGTAAATTTTTCATTTTAACACATGAGCCGGATAAAAAAAAAATATTATTACGCTTTTCAGGTGTTCCGAGTTTTACTAAGAAATTTAGATCAAAATCAATGTGGGCATTTGTAAATACTTCTTGAAATCCTTACTATGAGTCGAATAGCATCTCTTGAATATAAGTTACTCTTGGTAGGTTGACGAGCCTTTCTCATTTGTTACACAGAATGATATTCAACCTGCATAAATGAAAATCGTATGGTTTCTTCATAGATTATTGTAACTAGTTCATCCTCTGATATATTTATTACTTTTGAAGCCATAGTACTGAGGATTGTCCCACATTTCTTTTTCATTTTGTTACTACATTTTTAAGACATCCTACAGAACAAGTCTTCTAGACTCATTTCAGGGAGGCAGAACTGGTTCTGCTTTCTCATTTCATACTTTGATACCAATCAGAAGGCAGAAACATTGTTTAGTTTTGGATTTAAGTTTCAACTTAACAATGATCAATCTTGTATTAACTATTTGTCAATTAGTTCTACATCACCTTCATAAGATTTGTGGCGTGTATGGAGCAGAGGGATTTATACATCCTGTGGCTGAAGACAAAGCCAACATTCCATTGACTGCTTTCTATACAGCCAGTGGAGGAGACAGGAATTTAATCAAATTTCCCCACGAGTTTGATAAAATTGTATAACGGTTTTGGACTTACCTGCATTTTTTGTTTCTCATGTGACTTTTGTTTTATCCGGCTCATTTATTTATTTATTATTGGTCCAAATAGTTGGTGGATATCCATAAATGAGTACCTTATTTTGTATACAGGATTGTATATTTCCATTCATATGACAATGTCATGTAATCTTATTATGAATAAATAGAATTAAGAGCAAGTGTGTATTTTCTTTGTATCAATTTCTTATCAATTGTGTCCTGTTTTCATTTTATGTTTCAAATGTGTAGTAAAATATCTTGAGTTATACATTGTGTTAACTATACACAAATTACCATTTTTGCAGAGAAAATATTTTCAGCTAAATGCAATATGAAATGAGGTGGCATTTAGAACGTGGGAGGGTAGGTTACAGTACCTTCAAGAGGAGAGGGAGCGAAGGGGAATCGGGAACTGACACGCGCCCTAGCGGCCGCTTGTAGAACTAGTCTCGAGAGTAGTTCGGGACACATTTCATTTGGAGCGCAGAAACCAGTAATAAGCCGTTAGAAGGTGGATTGGTAGTCTGTAGGTTCAAATTTGATGGCAATATGTGTACGATTTTGGATTGTGGAATCTGTGGAGGTTTTTTGATGCACTTTTAAGTTCTTAATTTAGGTGTGCACTTTTGTTTTGTTCCTTTGGAGTGATGTCTCGTATAGCTATTGTAATTTTGTAAATGTATACAATCATGGTGCCATGTTCTTTCACGTTTGTCTTGCAGTCCTTTATATGACCAAAATTAAAGGTCGAAACATCGACATAATTTTTAAAAATCTTTGTTTTATTTGACCTAAATGCAAGAACCAACATCCCAATGATAAATATGGGCAATAACTCTCACATTATTCATATTAAAACATTTAATTCTCTATCGAAGAATCTTGTTGATTTCAATTCATTATTTTCTAAATGATTTAATGTTCTTTGAATCTGTTCGTGCATGGTACGCACAGAAATTTGCCGATGTAACAATTTATGTGTTTTATTCACATTACACAATCAGTTTACCTCCTGGTCTGTTATTACAACCACAACCAAATGCATTGAGACATTTCAGTAGTTCAAGTAAATGGAATACAATATATTTTGAATTCACATTGGATATATTTTTATTATTATACTAATGTATGTCATTAATTACTTCAAACACTAAGGATGATACGTTGTGTGTCATTCTCTTAGCAAATGCATCTGGAAACATTCATTAATTTGAAGAATACTTTTGACTTCTAATTTTGTGCGTTTTCAAATACATTAAAAGCATTTAATCTATTTGTTTACATTTTGTGGTCTGATCTTTGCCAACCACTATGCAATTCATCGCATTTAATAATAATTTGTTCATGTGTGATAATTGTTGAGTCATATTTTGAATAATTCATCTTAAATTTAAGATATTTCAATGATCGTACTGATTTGTACATGTGATAAAACCTTATTTATTTCAGTCTTTGTGAAATCGTATTTGTACGTATATTAGTTCAATCACCACATTATCGTGTTTACTAATCACCAAACATTATTTATTGTTTATTTTGTGTTAGTTTTTATGATTCATGTCAATATATATTTTATTATATATTTTGTATGTGATAATTTGACCCAAAAACTTGTACAGATAATACACAAACCGTATACAATAAAATATACAGATAATAAGTAAATATTTAGAAAACAAAACACAATAGTACAATAAAATAAAAAATAAATGAACCCACGGGAACAACAGAGACGTCAGATATTTATATTTAGTTCACTGACCCAGGTCAGCGTCTTCTTCACATTTGTAAAAAAGTCCACAACACTGCCATCTTATCGGTGAACTTAGTATTCTTCCACGATGTGATGGGTCCTTTGCACAGTTCCACACTCGCAAAACGGATCTGTCTAACGGTTTGGGCCATCCGAGTACTGGTGGTAGTTGACCAGGAGTCAAATAGGAGAAGCGGTATCTTCATGTGTTCTCCCTTGTCAGTAGTATGTACACTGACTATCTTTGCGCTCGCACGAAGCTAACGCCGCGAAAAAGAGGTCCGGACGCCATGATCGCCTCTGACCGACGAACGAGATACTGCCCAGACTGGCACACGATGACACACAGAACTATATTCATGTCAATTGTTTTGTTTTAGTATTTAAGTAATTTTAGTATCATCAAGACATATTATCTTGTATCATAATTTTACGTAAATTCAACTTCTGAATTTAATGCCAATTTTTATTTATTGTCATTCATGAAATATTAAACTTGGTGTAATACCGCTCTCAGAATGATGGATAAATTCAACTGCTGAATGTTGCATTATTTATCTCAATCTAATTCCTGATCAATTTTAAGAATATAGATGTTTATTATTATTATTCGAAGAGAACATCAAATGAAGGTAAGATTTTACGCACATCATGTCATTCAGAGCCTCGTACTCGTATTCAATAGTTTGTGATATTCAACAAGAAATTCCAAGAAAAAACTCTCACATTCGTCTATAAATATCGGAATTTCAAAGAATTACTTATTAGTGAAATTCTTAAATACGTTAACAAAATTCAGACTAAATTTAAAGTTTCAATCTTAAATATTATTCTCTCTATCGAGGAATATTCGAGACTTGCAGGACTAAAATTCAAATACTTTCACTCTTTTTTAATAATTTAAAATTAAAATGTCAAAATATTCAGAAAACTTTTTTAAGTTATTTGATTTAACAGTCATTGCATATAGAGAGATGTAATATCTCCATTAGTTTGTGAAATATAAAGAAAAAATATCTCTGTCACTAACGATAAACTTAAAAAAAACCCGTGTGTTCAAGGAAAATTGCGGTAAATTTGGGTGTTGAAGTTTTCTAAGGATCAAAAATGTGAAGGTGGTTGGGATGGGAGTTGAGAAATAGAAGTGCCAACAAAATAATTTAATAACAAATTGCAAATAGTAAAATAAAACATTAAAATAAGGAAATCAAATGAAGGAATACAAAACTGAGTGCTCAATGAAAATTTGGGTGAGTTACTGCGATGAGATGACGGCGGGATAACATAATTCTCCAAATGCCTCGTGGTTCAGCCTAAAGCGCGTTTGATGATTTGGATTGAGGTTCAGTTGATGTTGAACGACCGGCAGTTCGTGGCCAAACGATGCTAGCAGATGAGCACATGTTGGTTTGAACGAGAAATTGTCTCTTGGGCCTATCGCTTGTGATGAGGCGCACTATATACTTTTGGTATCTAAAGGAAGAGATCTTGTTCTTAAGCCAGAGGACGAGTGTGTCCAGTAAATGACGATGAATGTTTGAATGTAGAACTCACGACATTTTGAGCTGTCGGGCGCCGCGCGCCAACACACAATGTCACAGTCGATCATGCATCGAACAGCAATCATCGATCGTCCATCTTGGTCGATTGGGCGTTGGGCTATTTACAATTCTTCTGTTGAGGAATAAACATGAAATAACGTTCGTGTGCATTTCGTGATGATTTAAGACTCGTTTATTAATACAAAGTTCATTCTCTTCTACCTCATTTTTTAAACTCAAATGAGTAATTTCTGAATAAACACATAAGATTTCAGGAAATAATCCACTATCGAGAGACCTCACTCATTTGCACAAAGAGTGTCAAGTCGTCTGTAGATTATTCACTTGTCCTATGTTGCTTTTTGTAACCAAAGTCGCAACGCCGACTACTCCTAAAGTACGGTAAGAATGAAATGTCGGTTGTTCAGGCACAGTGCAAATAGCGAAACTTCGAAATAATCACACACACACATACACATTCCTCCGATCTCGGTAACAATCACGATATCAGTGAGTAAGCTAACACAAAAACAAAGCCTTACTGGTACTCGTCATTCGTGGTCCTTAATTGGCCGGAAGTTGAATTAAAAAGCATTAAGCAAAATATTCAAAGAAGTATTAAAATGAACCATTGCGCACCCGACGAGGTTGGGTTTTTAGAGAAACGCACTTGAAGCATAAAAGAAGCGGTTGACGCGGTCGAGGGAGCGACCAGTTCAAATATTCGTCTGAATACGACCATAAAAATGTGCATCAAGGGGGAACGCAGTAGCTCACGTGGAACACAAGATAAAGAAGATACAATAGCAGAAGGGCAAAATTAACCAGATATAGTCTTGACAGGAACTGAACAAAGGCGAGGACGCTTTAGAAATTCGGGGGAAAGGTTCAAGATTATTTCGAGACAAAACCTAGAACCTCGAGCACAGCCATAAAAAGGGAAAGTTAAGAAGACATAGGAACCCACTTAGGGGCAGCGCGGATTGGCATAGCACATGACAGTGAGCAAGTGGCTTTGGCTATCAAAGAAAATGAACAATAGAGATGATTGACGGGACGTAGAACTAACCAGGGGACAAGTGAACCCGCATGGAAAAGAAAGGGCAGGGTTTCTTTAGAATGTTTTGAAGTGTTAAATGATTAGGGAAAAAGAACGTCGCTCATGATTAGGACAATGGAAGACAAGGGGGACCTTGCTATTCGCCTAGGACGAGCCTACGTCACTAGAAATCGACTAATAGAAATTACTTCACATGGAGTGGAGAAACATGATTATTGACCTAAAATAGCACGTGACCTGAAAACTTTATTCACCAAATTTTGGGAACTGGTGGGGAAGCATATTATTTAATGAGATGCGCCGAATCGCACAGGATCTGATCTTATCTTACCAACATATCTTTCTAGCATTGAACAGTCAATCAGCGCATCATAGTAGATCAGATCACTCTGACTACCACGTTGAGATGATGATCACGGTTGTCATTACGAAGTTCACTCGAGCATCCTAATTGCGAGTTGCGAGACAGCTATCTCATTAACGGTAAACTCGGCTTTTTATAAAATGATCAACGGATCATTGAGTCATTAATTGGTTCTGCTCTTCGGATGATTCTCGTAGTGCGTGTTCAACTCGAGTCACGGAATTTCATTAAATAGTCAAAATGGCTAAGAGCTTTAATTAGGCCGTTAATACATTAGTGTCGGCTGGTGTCAACCTTGAATGGCTTTCGAGGGACGGCACTAGGGCATCTACCAGCATCTGTACGACGAGGGAGCAGAGGCAACGAGAAGAGTCTGGGTCATTGATCTCGGAAGAACCCGGCACGCCCACGAGTCACTGGCAGTCTATCTCTAATGTCATTTAGAGTAAGGTAATTTGGCATGACTGGCTGCGCCCAGTACTTGGCACAAGCGACAAGTAAATTACCAGAACACAATTAAGCGTGTGCTGGATCTTTGGATAAAATGTTGTATGTATTTGACAATTATGAGAGACAATTTATCTTTGTTTTGTAAATTCGTAAGTGTCCAGTAATTGTGGATGAAGACAAATATGTTGGGACTAAAGTTATACCAGCATTCCATTGTTTAAAGAATTAGTAGATTTCTGAAACGGTGATTTTTGGGGGAGTGTTTGGGGCGTGTATGTTCACGAGTTGTGTAGAGGCTTAGTTTTAAGTGATGTACGTAATTATTAAAACATATTTTATCGAAGCTGCGGGTTTTCTTAATGCCTTAATTTGTGTATTTTATGTTTTAAAAATGGGTAGAACCTCGCCCTTCTTAAATCATTTCATTAATTTACTTGTTTTGTTTCTTTTAATGTTAGTGGCTATTGTTTCTGTAACAATTGGTTGCCCCAACGTGAGGCCTCACTTAATTAGTACTATTGTAATTTATGTTTAAAAAATGGGCTGGACCCTGTCTTTATAAATCACTTATTTATTTAATTTGTTGTTAATGGTTACCCACTACTACACTTTAATTTTGTTACTATATATATTGTTATGAAATATTATTTTTAATACAATATACGTGAAATTCAAACTGTAGAAAAATACAGAGTGGGCTGACGGCTCTTACCACCCGCGCGGTATGCTGTTCTAGGGTGCGGGTGTCGGCGTTTCAGAAATACCATTAGTTTTCGGAAAAGCGGAACAACATAATAAAATTTATTTCTTAAGAAGGAAGGGCACTCGGCACTACAAAGACTGTTTGAAGCGTGAGAAATCGACTGGAAACGTTCTAAGACCCACGACGAAAGGCGCGGCCCACGCATACCACAGTAACGTGGCCCGAACAATTGAAAAATTATTAAGAATATTTTGCAGCATCGAGACAAGGGCGCGAGCCGAAAGCGGAAGTATACTAAGGGGGCGGTTTGTTGAGCGTTTAGGGACAAAGGACGGCGAGTATCAAAGCAAGGTAGTCATTAGGGAATTTCGCTGCGACCACGAACTCGCAGAATTCCCAATTGTGGGAGGTCGAAAAAATGTAGTAAACAAACAAACGTCACGCTTTAGCCAATCCAGGGAAGCTGACTGGAAATAAGACGGAGGCAAGGATTGATTAATAAAAGATCACGTGCCACAACGGGGGCGTGAACTGATTTTGAAATTTTGCATCAAAGTGGGGAGTAAAATTATAAAAAGAAAAGATTTTGGGTTTTTGAGAGGATGGAGACACACATAGAGAGCAGATCGAGGGAGTCGGACTTCAGAGGACTTCAAGTGCTCGGACACTTCAAGTATTTTCGAGCATTGTCCTACTTCACGATATAGCTTTTTCGGGGTGGATCAGGTTTTCCCAGACCACTAAAGAGGGAATCGATAGTCGTAATTAAGGAGCGCGACGACATGGATTCTGTGTAATGAATCTAAATTACTTGGTTACCGAGGGCCTTCGAGATTAGAAATCTTCTCAATGTGTTCGAATCGGATTTTTGCTATGATGTCAATTAGCTAATGGGCTAAGTACCGTAGTTGAGCCGTGAAATGATTTCGTACTGACTGGAAGCGAGCGAGAAGGGGCTTCAAGCGGCGACGCGCAGACCGGTGCAACCAAGACACTAGTCAACAGCTGTTGGGTGGCGGCGCTGAGGCTATCAGGCGGCGGTCGGGTCCTTGATCCCGCGAACCACCCCTTTTCGAGACGGACAGGTCATCCACTCTATCCTTATTAAGGTAAAAACATTCTGATAGCACGTCAGAATAGCAACAATGTGGCGAGATACTGTGAATCAAAAGGTGCGTGTGCTCCATGATGAAAGAACCAAATATAAATAAGAAGTAAATAACAGTTTAGGAAATCATTTTAAATAGTAATCAAAATTAGTTAATCTATGTTTAGTATGAAATCAAGGTGGTTGGGACTAATAGTGTACCAACTCTTCTGTCAATCAAGAAACGAATGTGATAAAATGTGATTTTGGGGGAATTAAACGGGGAGAAAAAAGAATGTGATAAAGTGTGATTTTGGGAGAATTGTACGGGGAGAGAAATAGATGTAACTTCGTCAGTAATAAATAAAACTTCATTTATTGATGCTGTGTGAAACTATTCTAATTTTGCATTTTATTGAAATAAATGGGCCGAACCCGCCCTCATCCGAACTTCCATGGCACCAGCTAGCCGGTGCAGACGCTGATAGTAGAGTGGGCTAGGTAGGTTACTCACTCAATCAGCAGCACCTTCACTGCCAATGAAGAATGTTACAATTTGACGCTACAACGTGTGGCTCAATTTCTTTGAGCCCTTTTTAAATTATTATGTTACAATATAGAATTATAAAAAATTGGAGAGGACATAAGGGGTAGTAGGATTAATATGCAAACGTGTGGGAAAGTACGATGCCAAGCGTTGCGGCGGCAATTGTAAGAAATATAATTGGAGGAGAATAAAAGGATCGGCCCCAGTTTCGGCATCAATTCTAAACATATAAAATTTCATTCACCCTGAATAAAGAAACTTAACTAGCCAACACGGCGTGATGAATCACAGAGATGATGATAATATCCTCTGTCTACAAATAATAAATGAAAATAAAGATGAAGTGGTATCGGCCGATCTTTGGCGTAAAATTCACATTAATCCTTCTCAAAGGAAACACAGCTTGCATAAAATATTCGTTTTATTATTATCAAATTCATGAATACAGCAACTCATTTTACAAATTCCCATTTAAAAACTCCCCAAAAAGGCATGCAACTAATACTACCAAGTCAGTCATGTTTAATAATCACTAACTATACAATCTCATACGGGATGGGTCCGTTTTGAAATGTTTTAAAGTTTATGGGTCATTACCATAGTTTATTATAAAAGCGTCTTTGGTGCGCTTTTACCAATGAATGAATTCTTGGTACACTATTAGGAGTATAAGGTGCCATTAAGGGCCTTGCAAATTATTACCTCACCATGACATGTGATTCAGCACCAACCGTCACGGGAAGTAGTAGATTTCGGAAGACGAAGTAACGCAGCCTTCACCTCGTCTCCGCAGCTGTGCTTCTTACATCTTGGAAACCTCTTCTTTGCATATGGTACCAGTGGCCCCAGTAACTCGTAAACTTCCTCGAAAGTCGTAGGTCGTTTTAAGCCATTTTAAATTAACATTGAGAAACAATTGAGTGCACCTTTTGCCCTCCTGATAATTTATTTTCCCAATCTCAGTAAAGTCAGAATATTCAGAATCCACTGAATCACTATGTTGAAAAATCTCTTCAGTAATATGAGTTTACGTCTCACAAAAAAACTTTCTAGAATAATGGACACCGATGCGCCTCTCACGATGCATCTATGCCTGAATGCCTCTCTAACAGAGTATCGCGAACAGTCTATCGCGAACAGCGTCTCTATAACAAAATATCAGAGTATATCGAAGTATATCTGAATAGCTGATCAACTGAATGATTATCATCTCGAAGCGTCTTCGTCCCAATATTAAATAGTAAACTCCCCACCTCTTTTACTGAGCAAGGCCAGTTTCGCTCCACCCCTCGCTTACGACGTTCCTTCTTTTCAACCAATCATCTACGACCAGTCACTCACATGACTTCCTCTGAATGGTTACAATTTTTGTGACGTATACCCCTTTTACCAATCAAACACCGATCATGCTATAATTTAAAACGCTTCGCATCGTGACCTGGTATTTTTTCAAAGTTGACATCTAGTATAATATCAACAACACTCGTGTCTTCACTTCCTCACAAAGACCTATTCACTTCTCCAGACGGAATCCATTTCTCTGTTCCTACAAAATATCACTTTAAATTCCCTCGTCTGCTAGACGACGCTAACCTTCTTTCATCAATGTATAAGCGCGCTCACATGTGTGGTCGCCACCCCTTTCCCACTTGTTCTATTTAGTTAGGATCAAACCCATTCGTCCCCAAAACTGCCTGAATGTGACTCCTTCCTCCGAATGGTCGCATTGTGGTGCGATTTTTGTGATAAGCCTCTCATTCTCGTGTCCCCCTTGAACTCACGAAACTAAGCTTCATTATATTTTCCCTGGTAATTCTCTAAATACCACAACTAATTGTTTATTTCTATTTTCCACAGCGTCAGAGTGCTCAATCCTAACGATGGCTGTTTTCCCCTTCCCCTCTCTCATCTCGAAACATGCCTTATTCACTTTTCAAAATTGTTAGAACGTGTTTTCCTATTTCAACGCGTTCCACTTTACGACGCCAGTTATTTTTCGCGTTCCTGCCTACTTATGAGTTTAGGAACTCTCACAAGGGTTTACGACATACCCCAACTAATTGTTTAATATAAACTTTAGCAGCGCCTGAATGCGTGCTTCGGAACAAAGATTGTTTCTTTTCTCCACATTCTCCTTTCACTATTATATTTGACACACAAAATCACTCTCTTCAAATTTATTAAGACGGGCTTTCGAGGCTCCGCGCGTCACATTCCAACGCCCCTTTCTTTCGTCTATTTTAGGACACCCAAAATAATTATTTATTCAATGACAGTTCAAAATACTTTTAACCTAAAAAGTTGTAAAGATAACACACAAAACGTTTACAATAAAAATAAACAAGTAATAAGTACAAAGTTAGAAAACAAAAACACACTAGTACAATAAAATAAATGAACCCACGGGGAGACGTCAGATGTTTATATTTAGTTCACTGATCCAAGTCAGCGTCTTGTTAACACTTGTGGACTTTTTTACAACACTACGATCGGATCAGTGAACTTGGCATTCTTCCGCGATGTGATGGGTCGTTTGCACAGCTCCACATTTGCAAAACGGATCTGTGGCCAAACCTTCTTATGCATGGTCTCTGTGGTCAGTCCTAAACATGTTGAGAGTCACCCAAGTTTTTCGCGGTAGTTCAAAACCTTGGGGCTTTGTGTTACGATCGAGGATAAAATTCCCATTAATCATGGAGGCAATTTTTAACGCTATTCTCCACTCTTCTTTGGTTGAATTTTGCTTTCCTTCTCATCCACGGTGGTTTTCTAGATTTCAACCTTTTTGGGGTACGTGGTTCAGATCTTCGTGGATTGGGAGAAGAGGATTTTCATCAATGCGCCTCTATAATTTTCGTGCGGGTTCTTTTCGCCTTAGGTCGGAAGAAGCAATATGTGATAGTAGTCATGGTAATGATATGGGTTTCAAGAGGCGTGTGATCTTCCGCTTCGGGATGTTAAGTGGAGTATATTTGTTTTGAGTGTGCACGCTATGAAGCCACGCTGGGCAACAGTACTCTGCGGTGCTGTACAAGAGGAAAAGAGCACTTATTCGCAGCGTACTTGCATCACACCCCCAAGAGGTTGAGGTTAGTTTTGATAAGATATTTTTGCGGGTACGTAGTTTTTCCCGGATGTAACTTTAGTGATTTTTATGTGTGAGCGATCTGTCTAACTTTATTCCCAAATATTTAAGAGTTTCAGAGCAGGAGATTCTTTGTCCGCGTATGTTCAATCTAAGAAATGTACCAGTAGCACGATTATTTAGATGGAACACGGATGATATGGTTTTCTGAGGGTTTCGACCATGCGAGCACGGGTGGTAGTTGACCAGGAGTCAACTAGGAGAAGTGGCATCTTCTTGTGGTCTCCCCTGTCAGTAGTATGTAAACTGACTATCTAGTGCTTGCACGAAGCTAACGCCGCGAAGAAGAGATTCGGACGCCATGATCGCACACGATGACATACAGAACTATATGTAGATTTCAACAGACATGACAGGATCCCAAAAACGACAGAAATAATCCCATTTTACCTTAAATAACACCTTTGAAATCTCAATTTCATTTACCTTTTTATTAAATATCTAAAATGTAAATTGAACATAGTATCAAAGATTCAAGTTTTTATCTTTAATTAACACACACGGAAAATTATTAATGTGTCAGTTAATAATTATTAATTATTAACTCAGGATAACTGGACGAAAATTTCCACAGCTTTCCACCGATTTAAAAATAAAATGACTGAAATTCCAGAAATTAGTTGTTAGAAATTTAATTCTGCCACATTTACGTAGAGTAGAATTTAGTATAAATTGAGTTTACAATCCTGTTAGTTGTTGGAATGTAGAAAAAATAATATACCATGGTGTAAGCGCAAACAATAAAAACATGGAATCATTTCTACACCTCTTGACTATTAAAATAATGAAACATTGAAATACCTAAAATATTTGTAGATGTATAAATTTACAATTTTTGTATACAAGAACTGAGTGAACAAATCAATTAGTTCGTGGGTTATAATTTGTACCTAGTATAGATAGAAGTTCGGAAACTGATATATTATTCTATTTTAACTCTTTTAAAATAAGAATTTTGAAGGTTCCTTTTTTAATGTGTTTTCCGTTAAAAGAGGTACCTATTTTCCAAATTTTATGTTTCTAATATCAGTGATTTAGGTTCTGCATTGATGAATATCTCAGTTTAGGTACTTAAATCAGTCTATCAGTACGTCTTTTATATAGAGTTAGAACAAAATTTCAGTGAAAATTGTTTATAAAACCAAAAATTACATTTATTATTTTTTCTGAAAATAGTAGCCCACAAGAACTGAAGAATTTTGAATTCATTGTAGTAATTTAATGCTACACATATGCAAAAAAAGTATTTTCCATTGCAAATTTAAGAACAAACGAGAACAATTAACAAACCTAATACTTGGGTACTAGAGCAGTCGCATATTCGATATAATTGGGCTCATGTGTTACATGTTTTTGAAGATTTCAAGTATTTAAAAAAGTATTTTCATTACATTATACATGTGCAATGATTGGTTAATACAACGTGGTTACTTCTCATTATCAACGCAAAAGGGAACGAAAAAGGTTAGCGAGATTTAATTTTTCTAGCATAGTTTAACCATCTTAGGGTCAGATGTGACATATCAAAACATGTCCTGCTGGGAAGTAGGAGTATCCATAATAATAAGTACACTCGTATAATATTAGCTGTCGATACACTGGATTTTTTAATTGTTGAAAATGCCATAATCCCATGATAGTATTTACCGAAGGAAACATGTACAGTCATGTGTTCGGGTAGCGTGTTGCAACGGAACGTCGCTACCGATATATGTGACATTTTATTTTAAAGTCCGTGACTCTTGCGTTGTTCTTATCGTACCAAATCTATCCTTCGCAATTTTTCATATTTATGTCGCGATTTCACGAAGGCAATAATAGGCCTTCAATCACTGGAAGACAATAATTGGTATCTTGCGATGCCTACTGGCTTCATTTAAGAAGCCAATGACCTTCATAATTGGCATGCCAATGAGTTTTCCAGCGGAGTTGACTCAAGCCAACTAGTAGCGTCCAATTCCTCACCGCTTCCTCCCCGCTCCCACTACTTCAAGCAGCATTACTTGGAGAACTGGAGTCGTATCAGCTACTACTGCTGTACTGACCGCGTGAATGCGCTGTGTCGCGTGGATAGCCAATTGGAGAAACCAATTATTGTCTTCTATTTATTGGAAGCAAATTTTTGGTTTGTTCATTGACGTCTTGAAAACGTGGCACTAATGACCGTTAAAATAGTGTTTAACTGCGCCATAAAGTGTTTATTTTTGTGAATGCTAATGAAATTTATTTGAATGAAATTATGAAGGTTCGCTATTGAGGAATGAATTTTACACTTCACACATTGTGTTTCGTCCTGACTGCAGTTTTTGTTACCACTTTTATTCAATACGCTCTTAGATACGAAATTTTACATAATTGCTTTTTATTTATTTTATTACCTAAAACTGAACAATTCAAAATAAATTGTTACCACCAAGAATCTGCTTATTCCTTATTTGCGCGGAATACTACTTCCAAGGACTGATACTTCGGGAAAAATTGTGTTACGACTTAAATATTCCTATCAACTTAATCATTAATGATATATATTCTAATGTACTCTCTGGCTGTAATTAAAAATTATAGCGTAATTAATTAAATTACACAGACTCATTGAGATTAAATAAAAAATAAGGATTCGGAACTCAGATGCAGATTATCACAATTTTATTTTGATTTCTCAAAATTGAACATAGAATTGACATGTACAAATACATCCATTAAGTTTCGTCTTACAGAGACAGATACTCACAACCCATAGATCTTTGTCGAAATCGTGTGTAGAAATAGCTTGTTCGTCCTACAGCCTCCTCCGTAATATACGACTTCGTCGTATTTGCAGCTGATCACCTCGTACCGCTCGTCCCTTCTTTGCCGGGCTGCGACCTTGATCACGCCGCCTGTCTTTGCTGTTCGTAGGTGCGACGATCCACCGTACGGTCCTACTGTTGACGGCTTCTAGCCCGCAGCGAATTTTCGTATTCATCAGCGTATTTATGCTTTTAACTCACGTCGCGATTTAACTTTCGCGTTATACAACCGAACATTTGGTGCTTCACTTGGAGCGCTTTATACGTGATAGAAAGTAATACGTACTCGAAAAAATATATTTCTCACGTACTCTCGATCTGCTTCGGAGAATTTACTACGATTCCCAAACTACGTCTATCTCGGACGATTACAAGTCGCGAAAGGCTCGATAGATGGGGAACCATCTCCCCCGGACGGTCTTGATTGTAGTGAGTTTGACAGTAAATTTTACTCCAAAATAGAAGGAGCTGATATGGGTTCAACCCTTTCTCCTGTAATTATTAACATATTCGTGGATGCTTTTGAAAATGAGGTTATCGAGAATGCTTTATAAAAACCTAGAGTCTGGTTTCGATACGTGGATGACACTTTCGTCATCTGGCAACATGGACGTGAAAACCTCGACAGATTCTTGGAGTACATCAACCAAGCACATACTAACATCACGTTTACGATGGAGATTGAATCAGATGGAGAGTTACCGTTCGCAGATGTGCTTGTAAAACGGAAGGACGATGACTCTCTTGCACATAGCGTGTACCGCAAGCCAACTCACATCAACTGGTACTTGAATGCTGAGTCACACCATAATCCAGCAATCAAACGTGGTGTGTTAAAAACATTAGTCACCCAAGCAAGGAAAGTGTGTGACAAAGAGAGTTTAGATGAGAAATTGAGACTTTTGCGTGATACTTTCCGCAATAATGTCTACAACAACAAAGCCATAAACAATGACCTTAAACCTATCCATAATGTTTGTACGGGTGATGTACAAAACCGTGAGTTCTCCGAAACCACCTTACTCCCATATGTTGATGGAGTAACTGAAAAGTTTGGTAAAATTCTAAAGAAACGTGATATACGATTTGTCTACAGCGCACCTGAAAAGTTGTGTAAATCACTTGTCAAAGTTAAAGACAAGTTACCCCCTCTGGCGTCGGCTGGTATTTATTCCATACCTTGTAGTTGCGGTTGCGAATATATAGGGGAAACCGGACGAACTGTGGAAGAAAGAATGAGGGAACACATCCGACATTTTAAGTACGGTAGGACAACTAAATCAGCCAATGCCCTGCATGCGATCGAAGCAGGACATTACTTTAATTTTGACGGCACCTGTATTATTACTAAGGAGGATTGTTGGTGGCCCAGACGAATGAAAGAAGCCGTAGAGTTTGCCAAAACATCGAACAATCTTAAGGTTGATCATGGCTTGATCCTGAGCAACGCATGGAGTTGGCACTAACTCCCCCTGAGCGTTCCACCGCGCTCGGGCGCCAAGCGCAGAGTGACCCCTCATCTGCCCCACCCGCTCCCGCTCCGGCCGCCGCGCTCGGCCAATCAGGATGATGGTCCCAACCAAACCTATATAACCGACGCGTGACTCGTTCGAGTCCTCGCAGAGTACGACAGCGACTTAGGTGCGTACGACTCTGACATTGCCCTGAAGAAGGCCACAGCATGATGGCCGAAACGTTGGTAGTTGTTTCTACTAAGACGCGATTTGTCCCGGACAGACAAGTTCATACTGACTTCGGCCGCTGAAACCTACGTTTATACATTATAGATGAGTTGCAGATTGGTTTAAAAAAACTGATTCACATTTTTGCCGTTGACTTCCTGTCTAAAAAGATTTGTCAAGTGTTTGAAGTAAAATGAATATCTGAGACCCCCTTTTGTGATTTAAGTAGGGTTTTAATTTGTGTAGTTCATTTTGTACTTTTAAAATTTGAATATTTATGATGAGGGTGATACTGGCATAAAACTTTTTAATTCGTATTTAGAAAACCGCAGCCAAGTAGTAAGTGTCAATGAAGAAAAATATTGTTGGTAAAGTGGGGTTAGGAGTACCACAGGGGTCTGTTGTTGGCCTTTTTTGTTTTTTGTATGTATGTATATCGATCCAGCCAACTAAGAGTACTAGTAAGGCTCAGTTTTTGTATGAGTGTACTCACTAGACTCATCGTGATTTTTACCGAGATCTGAGGAACAGCGACTAGATAGGAACCGGACTGCTGTGTCCGAACATTGAACTGCGGTTGTTAGTCGCAGAGGGTGGCAGAGGTTTTTCATGCATCCCAGCTATTTAAACTGAGAAAAGGAAATGAAAAACTACAAATTTTATCTTACCCCGCCCGGGGATCGATCCCGGGATGACTTGGTTACGAGCAATCACGCTGACACCGTGGCCTCGACGGGGACTTTGTTTTTTTGTTAATGATTTGTTATGTTTCTTAGGAAGACTCGCGGTCTTATATGCAGATGAGACTAGTTTTATAAACTCTTGAAAATATCTCTGTACCATTAAGAATCTTACTGTCACTACATCATCAGCATCACACTGGATAAAATCAAATAGGTTTTAATAACATGACAAAAAAACACAACATCTATACTTAAGACTAAGAGATAATTTACCTCCAGTTAGAGTAAAACTTTTAGGTATATTCATCGATACTAAATTCGCATGGGAGTATCATATTAAATATATTACGAGTAAGCTGTCTAGGGTAATTTACTTGTTAAGAAACTGTGTTCTTGTTCACTACTTAAGATCAGTATATTTTTCGGTTTTCCTAAGTATCCCATTGTTATATATGGTATTATTTTATGGGATAATTCTTGCAATGTGAAGGATATTTTAATTTTACAGAAAAAAGCTGTCACGAATCCTAGTATCATGCTCACAGCAGATCACTGTTTTTAGAGTGAGAAGTTTTAACAGTAATAAACTTGTGCATATCTTATGTTTCAATCTATACACAAACTAAGCTTTCTGACTTACCTTGTAGAAAAATGTTCACTCATACAACACTGGAGCTAGTAACAATATTTATACCTATCCCATAACATAGACTCTCAAAGTCACTCAATTGTTATGAGGTAATTGAACAAAATTTTTAATGAACTACCATTATCATTGCCCACTGCACCAATTAATGTATTAAAAATCTGTACAGTTGTTTAGCACTTAACCTTTTTTTTTTTGATCTAGATAAATTTATTAAATGTATAGTTATCATTAAATGCAAATAGATTATCATTGTATTTGTGTATTTTTATTTCTTACTTTTATGATTATTATTTCGATCTCCCTTCTATAGATAAATATATGAACGTCGAATCACGTGCAACTACGTATACAATTTTGTATGTTATAGTTTTTAAGCTACCTGTTTGTAGTATCTTTAATTGTACCTAGTGTTAGATTCTTTGACGCTGTCTATTGCTGCAAACTAGCCTAAAAACAATAAAATTATTATTATTATTATTATTATTTGAAACGAAGATTCCCGTGGAGCAGTTAGAGTTGAATGAAGATGTAGATTCTCAATCGCCACATATTTTATGATTAATTTTATACGTGATTTTTTAATGTAATTCCGTGGCGCTTGGTGTGATTTTTCTTTATTTTTTACTTCTATTTCAAATGTACCAGAATATGTGCGATACGTTCATAAGTAAATAATATCATTTTTTCAATAAGAGGAAGGTAGTAGGAAATAATGAGCTGAATATCTAGGTCACTCATGGTACCTTTGGGGAGGGAAGGTTCGGGTTGTGCGGGAAGCAAGAGACTTCTATTCCGGCAACCCTCGCGGAATGAAAACTGTGCTTCACAGACAAATATTCCTAGACGGATCGTGGACTAGCCAAATATTAGTCCTTAATTAGCGGCACCTCATTAAAACCTGTGATTTACAGAGTACCCAACTCGCGGACGGGCACTAAGCAGGTCATGTTCTTATGTGCTTTGATTCAGAGAGAATGAAGGTAAAGATAGTCCCGATTAAGAAGGATGTGGTTCATGTGAGCCGAGGAATCAATCCCCCGACAACGTGGAAGTGACTGGACTGAGTACAATATGAGTGCAACACTTTACCTTACTCGAAGGACGATCCAGAACATATCTCCCTGGGAGAAAATAAATTTTTTAAACATAAAGGTTTACAAAAGAAAAAAGTTTAAACAATAAAATACAGATAAAATACTTGTTTGACGATATATCTTATTTCATGGTTCTTTCTACACTCTGCGAGCTCTCAATGAATGATATTGTTTTTTTACAATACCGTTATTTGGTCTTGTCATCTTAGGTGAGATGATGGAACCCACACATCAAACATGTGAGCTATAGGATATAACTGCAACGTAGGAAATTACTATGCCCATTGAGCGACGTGGGCCTTTTGTGTTCCACATTATTCACTAACTCTCAGTTTCACTGAGACTCAACAGTTAATGTTTATAAGCTATACGTGGAAGCTCATGGATGTGAGAACGCAACCATGCAATACGTGACAACGCTTAGTAGATGTTGCTTATATTCCAACAGATCGCAACTTATACCCAAAAAGGCAAATAATATTTCGCGTTAAAAACGATTTATTTAACACATTTTAGGGCGAGGAGTCGAGTACGACCAGTTAGACAGTTTTGTAGTTAGACAAAGATGTCACCGTCACCTTATCTTTGTTACAAGAATGCAATAAGTAATTGTATTTTTGGTATTTACGTTCCAGTATTTTCAAAAATTGGATTTTGGTTTATTTAAAAGGCAGAACATCGATCTTTGACGTTTCTAATTCGGCATGAGTTATTTAGAAGTGCAGAAAAATACAGAGTGATTCAATTCAAAGTTCGAAAGTCCATACGACCCTGTGGTTCAATCCCGTTTCAAGGATTACATATAGTTCCGACAAGCTGCACTGCACCTTCCAAACTATGCCGTATGTTTGCCCCCAATTGCCTCATCGCTCATCATAACAGTCAGTTGTGTTGTTGAATTCTTCGTGATCAGAAGAGATTGTCATAAAATGGAGTTATATAATCCGAATATTAGAAAAGCGTGGACTAATGAATTTCTCATTTATTACATCATTGCATTGATTACGTGGCTATTACGTAAAAGTATGGTAATTTTTACATAACATTAAAGTGCCATATACTTTCAAAAGCAAAACCATCAGGCTTATCTAATACTTATGAATTTGAGGGGGTAATGACAGACAGACTTGTATCAGCTAGTTAAAGAAAAGCAGTTTCTGTTTTTACATTTTTATGGCTCGCCCATCCAAAATATATTCGAAATATAAAATTATTAATAAAGCTTCTTTAAAAATAGTTTCGATATTAAGTTACATCCGTAATTACCCCTAATTGATTCAAATGAAATATGTACTGTCCTCAATTATCCCCGAACTTTTGTTTTGTAGAATGTATTCACAAATTTCTTTTAAGTCTATTTTTATAAAAACTGCATGAGAGTTTAATAATATGAAAGGAATTGAAGAGAATATTTCAACATTGTTTTGTCAAAAACAACCCACAAAAAACCCAAATTTTATTGCTGCATTTTTCCTCCCTTTAATTTATGTCTTACTTTCTTTTACACCATGAATATAGTTATCTCAAATGAAATAAGTTTTTAAAAAATTCATAAGTATAAATCATTTTCACCTCAAAATATTATAATTACAAACATTTTACGGATAGCATGTACTTAATTAAAAAATATATTTATTAGACAGTTGAGTGAAACTTTGCCGGCATTAATGGTCCACCCAAAAATATGTTCCTCGATCTCAAATGTCAAAAAAATGTCAGCCTCAGTTGATTACCCGGGACTAAATCAAAAAGCCAATACTGGAAAACCTCCAGGAAATAGTTAATTGTCAATTTTAATTTGCTTGGAAAATGTATTAACTACAGCAATCTCTTGAGCGTTTTATTCAACAATCGTTCAAAACTAACAATCGTTTTCAATGCGCACCATTCGGAAATAGAAATATTACAATCGATCAATAAAAGAAAGGGAAAATAAAATTTGTTGCTTTCAGACAACAGTGCAATGAGAAGATTAATGAAATGAGTTGAACAAAAATGAGACTTCGACAACTTAACGGTGTAAATTTTAAGTCAGACGTTTAAGAGTAGTAAAATATCTTTGTATTGTTATTCAGTATAAAAGTTTTCAATTTTTTAAAACTATATGAAATACTACTTTAGTTATGTCTATAATGTATTTTGAACGCCGTTCAATAGTTTTGATTATGAAATTGTGAGGTGACAAGTTAAATAAATACCATAGAAATGTTTTGTAGTCGAAAAATATCGACTTAAAGTATTAGACAGCAAAGGAATATACTTAAAGGAGTCAAAAATAAAACGAAGAATTTAGTCGTAGGACACTAGTAAGGTGTAGGAATAAATTAGAAGCACTCGGAGAAATTCAGTTATTAAAAAGAAGATGAGAAACCTTAAAAGTGGAAGAAGGACATAAACTGGGGATAAAACAAAATTGTGGAACAAGCAGTTGATGAAAGGAAAATAAAAAAGAAATTTTGGCGCACTATTGAAAGTAGTACCAGAAGTTATAATAGATGACGTGGTAACGATGACTGTGGCGGGCGTGGCTTGTTCGCAGACAGCCTTGGAGCCTTGGAGGTGAACGCTCCGACAAACGCTACTACTATTCACAGGGGTGGCCACTATGGGGTGCATCGGAGGAGAACACCCAAGAAAGATACGAAAAAAGAATTCAATAGAACTCAGAAACGTTATTACATCGTCACAAGTCCATGCTACGAAGGACCACTGCGTCGTTCGTGATTTGAACTGTTACTCATTAAAATATATACAATTACAACACAGACTTTTCTTTGGGAATTCTTCCATAGATTGTATAGATGTATCAAAACCTTCTCATTAATCATGGGAGAAATACTGTATGCCTGGAAGCGAGATCTGAAGGGAGAAGAAGCAGGAATTGGAGAGGGTGATGAAACATCCATGCAATACACCCCTGCTCAACCCCGTCTCAATGCCATCAGAGGGGCATGGTAGTGGCGTCAACGGCGACGGGGATGGCGGAGACGGCAGCGCAGGCGCCCGGCGGGCGGCGCCCCCAGCGCGTCGCGACGCTCTGACGCGCTGCCGAGACTCCTCTCGCGACCCGCAACCTCTCCACCCCCAAAACCCACCCAGGACCCGGTCTGCCTTTGCGCTTTTGAAACGACGAGAGAAATTGGCCACGAAAACATCCGTCAAAACAAGTCGTCGACGCGACGGGAAACATCAACTCAATGCACGACAACAGACGCAATTACAAAGTAGCAATTTCAATTCCTACTCATAACACCCCATGAATACTTCACTGTGAAAATGTAGGTGAGATAGCATACGTGGGTACGATCACACAAACAATTGGAATCACACAACAAAAAAGAGGGAGTTGTAATGGAATTCCACGGAGAACTCAAAAACGGCAATCAAAGACCACAACTTCAATGGTTTATATAAAAAAGTAGTATAACCATTTGTTAATTTTCCAAGAGGTAACCTGCCAGTTCAGCTCAAGATCATGTAAACTTTGGTTTCAGAAATTATTTGTGGAATATCTATTGCACATTTTTTTGCGATATGTTCAACTTCACAACTTGTGAACTTTCACCTGGTGGATCAGATTTGGATAGATCAGTAATTTGGATAGATAAAAAATGTATTATTAGAACTCCTCGTAATTTGACTACGCCCATTGCTCGTAAGTAACTCCAAACAAAAAGATTTGGTAGTGTATCTTTCGTTGAATTTTAAACACACTGTAAATAAAACTATTAAAATTAATTAGTTTACTTAAATTAACGGAACAAAATCATACTTACCACAAAATTATGTTGTGCGAGAAATAAAACTTATCACATCTCATTTTTTATAAAGGCTTCAACATTTTAGTTAAAACACACGGCACTTTTTTATTCTCATGGTGGCGATGTTCTAGTAAATTAGTAAATGCACATAGAGTATTAGATTCTCATCTAAGACTTCAGCTCAATGAGAAACTTACCTCCAGAAAGATTAATTCCATTTAAATTATTCTCATATGTGGAAACTGACAACCTGGCACACAATATTATCAACAGAAAGAAACACTTCAATGGAACAACTACAGCATATACAGTTTTATTCACTTTATGGTTCTTCATTTAGAAATTATTATTTGTTTATCAACAGACTCATTTATATGGCATTCGAAAGGTTCATAGCTAGGAATGGACTGCCTTTAGAATTGTTTTCAGACAATGAAGTTCAGTATCAAGCTGCAAAAGCATTAATCATGAATAATGAAATAATACAAGAAGTTGACAATTGTTGTTCCAAGTTGGGAATTAAATGGCAGTTTAGTCCTTCATATTGTCGTCATTTAGGTGGAGCATGGGAAAGATTTTTGAGAATGATATTTGAGGGCCTGATAAATTAGAGTTGTTACTATACACACAAATAATGGAGATTTCAAAAGGTCAATCACTAGTCTGGCATCTCAATTAGGCCCAGGCGACTACTACGAAGATTGAATGAAGATTGAAACTATAAAGATTAATTCCTCCTCCTAGTATGTTACAGACGATGTCTGTAAGGTGTCAAGAGACATCGAGCAGTGTTGAAATGAAACGTGACCCTGATCGAGGGAGGGAAAGGGAGGGAAGAATCAACCACCTCCATCGAAATATATGCTGTCTGTAGCAAGGAGAAGACAACGTTATGAGATACTTCATGCACACAGCCAACATCATCTTCATTACAAAACCTTGTCACGTACTCCTTTGCAGCATCTACTTCTTTGACCGGGAACTGCTTCCTTGCTACTGACGGGGAAGGAAATCTAGGGCAACCTCCATACTCAAAGACCTCATTACCGTTACAATAATCATTTATTGCTCCAAACTCATATAAACCTTCTTACATTAATTTATATATAAACCTTCTAGGTCTACCCGTTACCTCCTCCCTCTTACATGTTCACCAGATCTCCACTACTATTATACCCTTAGCACTAAGTCTCACCTACTACTCTATTCAATCCTCAGCTTAGCACACCTCCATCATAGATTACTTTCCCACTTTTCTTCAAATCAAGAATATATTTTGTCCAGCAACCTCTGACGTATACAATGTTCACTCACTCAAGAAATAATCTTCATCATTGGACCGCTTTCTGTGCTGCAGTCCACTTCTAAAATTCAGTGGCCACTGTCTTCTTCAACGTCGGCTTCCACACGCACCCAATGGTCAAGTCCCTCCTTCACGTCCGGTCACCCCCCGCATCAGATGATCAAGCCCCTAATCCTTCGCCACTCACCACCCCGAATCTTCCGTTGCCCCCCCCTCTACTCCGGGTAACAACCCACTTCTCACCTCAGCTAACGCTAGCCCAGTTGTCTCCAGAGTAGCAATGGTGGATTTCAGGCCTTTCACTCTTTGGCCGGGTGCTAGCTGGTACCATCAGCATTGCTACTCGCACGAATATTTCCATATCCGTTCAAAGCTATTCTCACGAGATTCCCTTATACATATTCTCATTTTTATAACCATTGGCATTAACCTTTTCTCCGAACTCTCCCTTCCGCATCAACCTTAGTGCTGGTTTTAAGTGCCCTCAGAGGTAGTTTTACGAAGAAAGTTCACTCAGCGACTGTGTTAAGTCAATAGTTTTTTTATCGCAAACTGAAATAAACATTAAAATATCAAGAATAACATGTCAGGGTTTATTGTAAATATTTGTGCATTCATTTACTCTTATAACATCACTTTTTAAATAACATATGAAAAATCGATAAAAATACGTGGATCATTAAAATGAGTTTCTCACATTAAAAGACCATTTCATTAATAATACAATCATTTCATTGAAAACGATATACTTATAAAAATATCTATTTTAATTTTAAAAACGTTTCACGAAAGTACCAAATTATATTTATTTAAATTTTTGTCAACGGAAACTTTTGATAAATAAGACTAGACAAAACAGATAAAAATGACAAGAACAGTTCTTCAAGAACTTATATCAAAATAAAAATTAAGAATGATAGAAAATTGACATTCCACTCTTAAAATTTGATAAAATAAGAAATATAAATTAATTAATGAAAATAAAATATAGTATTTATTTTATACAATTACATTGTGTTAACATTTCACTAAAGTTGATAATTTCCTTTTTTTTAATGCAGGTTTTCCGAAATCATTTTTGTGCACAATAATTATTTGGAATAGCGTTGGTCTCCAGATATACTTTTTAGTACAACTATAACGTTGCACAAACAAATTTGACAATATGGGGCGTCAGGTACAATAGTCCACCTGTATCAAATTTTCTAATCATATCGAATTCAGGAAGGACTTTCAGTCCCCCGGACTCCGATTCAAAACCTTCCTAATAGCAATACAATCCAGTGTTATGGCATAATTTTCCCTATATCATTGTGTACGTTCTCCAATGTAACATAATGTTCACCAATGTTATTGAATATTTCTTCTAGATGATGTAATATTTCTAAATTATCATTATTTTTAGAATACATTTTGTATGTACATTATTGAAATAACTGTTTTTAATGTAACTTTACCTCGACTTTCTCCAAAACCGTAATTTGGGTGATCTGTTTGAATTTGGAAGAAGAAAAACTAATGGAAGCAAACTATTTCCACAATGAACGATGAACGTAGATGCAGACAGTACTGCTCGACCTGCTAACCTAACGACCAAGTATTTTCATTTAGGTCACCCGTAACGTGGTTGTTCATTTAGGTGACCGAACTCCCTATAGATGGCGACATCCTACTACGTTCAATAAGGTCAATATAACAAGGTCTGGACACGCTCCCATAATTCATTGCGGCATCGTCTTTTTTGGGTCTATAATTACCGTGGTTTCCTACAATTACCAAGCTGAATCATGAATTATGTGGCAACGGTGTACCGTTGGCCGGCTTGGTTAAATGCGTTAACTTTATTTCAGCGATTGGATTGCTTATGCATTCACATTCTTCGTGTCAAATGAATCTGAACCTAAAGTATTTATTTATTTATTTATTGCGGTCACACTATATTATTTTAGCTTCTATGGTATTGACGACTAAATACATGAACGTGTTGGCTAAGATACTTCTCTTTGGTCGGTCGACCTACGAGACCGGTGTTGTCAAGCGTTAGACTCCAGCCTGGTAATTGTAGGAGGCCATGGTCTAACGCGAAACGAATGTGTATGTGCTAAGCATTGTCCGTGTGGATTATATATGTTGAAAATCTACCGTAAAAGTGAAGAATGTGTTACTGTGTGACTCCACGATATAGTAACAAGTTTTCTGAAAATATGAGAATATTCAGATTTCCGGTGGATAATAGATAAGGGTTCAAAACAGCAGGAGTAACATTCAACAGAATATTCGATATTGTGGGAAGTTAGTGTAATTTTTTTTGGTTGTAATTGTTAGAAAGAATTGATTTTATTTGTTTTTAAAGTAAGGAATTGAATTATGTACTTTAAGATTAATTTCGAACAATCTAAATTCGAGCGTTAAATGACAGCTGAAAGAAAATTGTTGAAGTGGCATGATGCCGTGCAACGATTTTCAGTGTACCAAATCCTTCCAAGATTTTGGAAAAGAAAAAGCAACATTTTGTGGAGAGAAAGAGGGGACAAACATGGTAAGATAAGTATGGAATGTATTGTTGTATAATTTATGATACATTGGAAACATGCTTACTTTGGTATATTCTCATTTGTTTGGTTGTATTTCTCGTTTCTGCCAATTACGGACCACAATAACGAGTGCTAGTAAGGCCCAACTCTACGTGCGTTTACTCACTAATGGGGGAATAGCGTATCGATAGAATTAAGATTTCGTATCCGAGAATTACAACTGTGGTTGCAGAGGTGACTTTCCAAGCATCACAGCTATACGAACTAAGATATAGAACTAAAAACTACTATTTTTTTCTGGAGCCACCGGTTATCTATCCCGAGATATCACCGTGGCAAATGAGCGCGCCAGCTGTTGAAGGTACATATTAAGTTCAATCGTATAGAATTTCCAATTCATCAAGAAGCTACTTCATGGTAGTATTTAAAAATGACTTGACAGCACGGCCAGTTGAAAACAGAAAACTAAATTTACAAGTAAGTTTTAACCTATGTCACTAGTGAATTATTTCACGAGATAACACTACGACGAAGTCGAAAAATAATTGAAAGATAATATAATAAAATTATAGTAACTCTTATTTAACCTTCAAAACTTTGTTCGACAATGTTATGTTGCATTGCATGAATTTGCATTTGAAAAATCGAAAGAGTAAATTTGATTTTATTAAACTATCTCTTTTCGTAAAATTCGTGTGTTTCGTAAAACATGTTTGGTTGAAAACGTATATGTTAAGACTTATTTATCTCACTAATTTAAGTCTTGTAGAGTTCTAATATTATTGTAGGACCTAGAAAACAAACATTGTTAGTTCCCTGACTGAATGATGGATGTACTATAAGCTGTTTCATACCATGTGCAGTAGATTACATTTCGCATTTTGCAGACTATTGGTTTTAGTCTTCGTGCAAATACGGAATTTGGAATAGAGTTAACGAAAGGTTCAAGCTACAAATTTTCCCTTGTAGTACCATGAGGATTATGCATTATTTACAAATATTTATCAAGTAAAAATATACCTATTTTCTTTCAGAAAAACAATTGTTTTCATAAAACAACATGTGATGACAGTTGAGGTAAGTTTTTGCTACCTGAATGGATTAAGTATATGCAATGAGTTATAAATAAACGTTGTGTTCCTTATATGGGAATTATTCACGGAAATATTAAAAAATTGTTGTTTAAAGTGATAAAAATACTTTCTTGTTATTACTGTACAACTCTTAAGTGAAAAATGAACTTTCTGTAGGCACCCTTCTGCTTTATATAAGTATCCAACAAATTTGATAATGAAGAAATGCAACTAAGGATTTATTTCAACTATGTTGTGTCTTTTCTTAAGATATCGTCTGTTATAGATAATTTGATATATTATCCCCTTCCCACGCCTCCTTTAGGGGAGATAGTTGAAAAGATAACGCATACAGTAATTTTCCTATAATTTGCAAAGTTAAGGATGATAAAGTTAATGAAGTTTCAAAATTATGCATTATGGAGTGAAAATGGGGACGGTTTCAATGATATTTATAGTGATCAACCACTAGTAATAAAGTCGAGTGTGTAAAAATTCATCGACAAGCGGGGAATAAAACTATTGATTTGTGTAACGGCAAATGCAGACTGCGCACTCATATTTGTTCATTTTTCAGTTTCAGAGATTTTTTACGTAAGTATCGTAAGCATATTTTCATGATGAAATGCAAAATTCACATAAATACATACATATATACTTTCAAATTTATGTTTTTTTTTACATCACTGAGCAATAAAAAGTATCAAATCTTTAATAACGTGTATACTTTTTATTCAGAGGTCAATTTGAGATTGAATTTGGTTAAATGCAATTGAGAAGTAGAGCGCTAAATCTAAATTATAAATGCATTAATACATTATTTACGCATTATATTGACAGTTTTGTGGTAATATTGTTTGTTTTTTCGCTTTTTAAACTTATAAAGTTTTGTCTATTTATAATAAATGTTGAGTATAATTCTTTAAAACTATTTTTATCACAATTATTATTATAATAAGTTTTCTGAAGGCTGGACCAGTTATAATCTTTCATTAAAACCTCGAAAAACATCATAGACTAGTAACTATTCGAGGAAAAGCCCACCGGAAGACGCAAAATGACCTCCCCATAAGTAACATTGGTGTCTAGACATTGTTATATTGAACTTACCCTACTGTTATTTCTTACTTCATGTTCCTATTGTAAATATTCTGTGTATTAGTGAAGTCTCTGTGCCTTTTTTCCTTGAACTTGTACAAGATTTTATTCCATATTCTTTGATTTGTGTGAACTCTTTGTCCCATTTTCGGCATGTTATAACAGTTACATTAATTTTTGTCAATAGTTGCCTGTTTATGGAGGTCAAAATCACAGATTAAATCCAAACTAGTAAGTCAGTGAGTATTCGTGGACAGGGTTTACGCATCTACCGGGACAGCTGCCACTTACTTTAACAAGGAGGTTGAAATACAACCGCTAGGTAGCTCAACAGTATAGGACCATTCCACCGCCTTCTCTACTCTCTCCGTTCATGCAAATTAATTCTCCTCACTCCTAGGACACAGACGACAATTTTATTGTTCTCAATATTTATTTATAATTAATTCATATCGAATTTTCTCTTATAAAGTTAATAAAATAATGAACATTACAAAATTTCATCTTCAATAATCACAAAGAAGAATCTGAAATTAAAATAGTATAATAAATTTGTTTGACCTTAAACAAGTAAAAATGTAAAGTGGGAAATGACACAATGAAAAATCGTATAAACCGAGAAAACCTTAAAGGTATTTAAAACATTAAAAAAAAGAGAAATTATGAATCAACAGTTTGATGTATCAGTTGAGTCAGATATAGACAATTCTGGTTCCAACGTAGAAGCTTTTTTTTTTTTACAACAGAATGGTGACATTGAGGATACACACGAAACACTCTTCATATTTTATCTGCAATAATTACAAATACTATCGCCAATTTTTATTTTCTTCATTTTGTATAATCTGTGAACTTTTGATAACTCATGAGAGTCGTTAAAAATTTTCTTTCATCTATCTTCCAGTTTACGAAAATATTGATGATTTTTCATTAACGTTCGGCCATAATGTGATTCACAAATAATTTTTCGATACTCAGTGATAATAAAAAGAAACCTTATAAAAAGACAGTAAACACAGGTACTTTATCGAATATTAGATAAATGAGATTGGATACCAGGTACCTGTGACTGGCCCAACGGCAATCAAACCATAGGATGTTATGCTCAAGTTTCAGCAAACATTATATTATTACGTAACCTTCTATAGCATAAAGATCAAATGTATTAAATAAATGTTATCAAACATTATATTATTTTTTTAAAAAATCGAAAGCGGAAAAGTATATTTAAGTTCTCCATCCAGACTCCATCTAAAATAAATATGCACATGACATATCTAGTTCACTATATTCTTTGGAAACATGCGATTGGACACATTCAAACCAGAAAACTGGAAGGACGTGAGTATATCATGGGCTACATGCAACATACATGAGTAAATAACAAACTAAAACTAACATTTTGGTCGCGCTGAAGGACGCTAGATGAACTTGTTACATTCGGTTATTTGTAATTTGAAAGAAAAATAAACATATTTATATTATTTCAAAACATTTAGCGACTTCTTGGTCTTCTACATATCGTAAAATTGTTGTAGACAAAAATTGTACTTCCGTATCTGTAGTGTGTTTGCTGTCCTCCTATGTATTTTATCATTATAATATCTTTCATTTTAGTTTACAAAAAGTGTATTCTACGTCTGCTTCGTCCATTTACACGGCTAAATATTATTCAAGCTTCTTGAAACAGTAAACTAATGCGTAAGTGAAACAGACAAATTATTTTACTGCGTCTATACCACACTTTCAAGCGAAACACCGCTAATGCAGATGTAATTGTATTTTGCGTACAGAAAATTTAAGTAAAATCGTTGGAGTCATTTTCTTAAATTATTCAAATGAGTACTTTGACCTTCATGTGAAGTATCCTTTGTTTTAAAGTAAAAAAATAAAGTAGAGCAAGTGCTTCGACTACAAGTAAATTCTGCCGTAAATACGAAATGCGAATAAAATTGATTCAGTCATTTACTCAGAATCGCTGCGCACAGACGGACGGACGCTTTGCCAAAAACCACTTTTCTAGAATCGGGGATCACCAATACGGATATTTCCATCAAAACCTCGTTTTAGATGCTTTTTACGATTACAATACTTTCTATACACTACGTGTAAAATATTTTTGAAACAGAAAAAAGTGTTTTGAGGAAAAATCTAATGATGAGTGAGTATACTTTCCTTTAATTTTTAAATTATTCAGTGTATTTCCAAAACAAATCTTTTCATGTACTCATTTACTCAGTACTACCATACATTACGAGCGAATTCAATTTGAAGTTTATGACAACAAAGAACATGTTTTTTTTTAAATTATTGATAGTATTACGAAAAAAATAATTATCAGTACTTAAATGTATCGTTGCGTTTGGGAGGTAGTCCATATACGTACATCGGTGACGCTGTTGACTAAACTTAAACTCTTATGTGTGATGAAATATTAATTCTATGAAAAATTACAAGATTACTTTTTTGACAAGAACGCTAATAACATTTTACTCTTTGAATTTCTTCACTATATAGATTTTCTTCCGAGCTATATAAACCAAAGAATACATGTGATATCATCTTGTTGAAGCAAATGTCTGTACTAATTTGTACTAACAAGAATGAATAGAAAGATAATGTTTAAGAAGTAATCGTTTTCCGAACGTTTTAGGAGCTAATATGCCGCAAACATAATGGCTCACTGGTCTATTAAGCTGGAACAACTTTTATAACACAATCAAATAAAACTAGAGACAATATTTAGTACCATTTAATTACTCATTAATTGCCAAGAAATAAAATTTCTAACGACGTCCAGTTTTTATTAAAAAAAGGGCTGTGTCCGCTTTCTTCTTAAGCTGACACAACCGTTTAATAATACGATTATTAAAAATAAATCATCAAGCTAATAATTTTATTTGAATTAATTACTAATAAGTGACACAAAAATACCAAATTTTTATACATAACAATTATTTAAACAATTTTTTATTTATAGTTAGAGAGTTAGTAAACAATGTTGCGTAAGAAGAGAAAATCGGAGTGCATACTGTTAAGTAGAATAGCTAAGAACAAATTGGATATTGGATGATACACACGTCACGGGCGGTAAATTTTAGAAAAAAATGGTAACGTCCTCGGCTTAAGAACTAAGGTACCCTGGTTCGAATACCGGTGCTGCCTGAAGACGGACGTTGACAGAACGCCCGAAACGTTGCAAAATGGAAATACACCTGTTGTGAGGATATAAACAGGTAAAGACGATGGATAATGTCCAAAAAGTTTGTAATGAAAATAATGTAACAATATAAATGTATTAACAATGTAAGTTATTTGAGGAGGGAGGGAATTAATTAAAATTCTTGATGTATTAAATTGCCACAAGAATGTGTTAATATGCATATTTTGTCAGTTTCAAATATGTTTATTTTGATATTTTAATTGTAAATCAATTTTTGGAATTTTGCTAATATTTAACAATACATATTGTGTTTATTAATGATTATATTAGTTTTAAATTTGTTTATTTTTCTAATGTATGATTGTATTGTTATATTTGTATTGAAAACATTGTGAGATTTTGAATTTTTTTGCTTACGTAGTATTAGTATATATAGTTTTTTATTAATTAATTAAATAATTTTTAATAACAATTTATTTTATTACACAATTGTTATTATATTTTGTGTTAATATTCTTTGGTTTCCTTAGATTTAGACACTTTTTAACTATGTGGCTACACTTTTATTTTTCACAGGTATGTAAAGAAATAAATTGTGTAAGTTAATGTTATTGATAAAAATGTTGTATTTTTTGCGTCATTTAGTAGTAATTAATTCAAGTGTAATTATCAGTTTAATGAATTACTTTTAATAATCGTATTATTAAATGATTGTGTCAGCTTAAGAAAAAAGCTGACACAACCGGTCTTTTTTTAAACTGGACATTGTTAGATATTTTATTTCTTGGTAATGAGTAATTAAATGGCACTAAATACTGGCGCTAGTTTTATTTGATTGAGTTTTAAAGGTGTTTACAGCTTAATAGACCTGATCCACTCACATAAACAATACGTACAATTATTAAACAATTCGAATATATGAGGCGATTATTCTTTGAGGAAAAATAAGTAAACGTGCTGTACCTTCCTTTGTAAAATTTAATCAGGATGAAAAATTCTCGTTCTATATTTTTCCAACGTACCCAAAGACGTGAATGGTCTACAATTCTGTTGTGTGTTTTGGGCGAAAAGCATATGTTTATGAAAAACATTTTAGGGCAGTGACGTTTGCGAGTTGGTCAGAAGGGAAAGTGTTAATTCAAGTAAGTTAGACCCCTCAAGTGTTTCTGGGCTTGCATTCTTGCTCGACACTGAGTCACTTCGGTTTCAATTCCCAGTGGGGCCAGAATAAATTTTCTAACTTTTCACTTCAATTTTCTAGTTCTGTGACAATTGAAAAGCGAACCCTCCTTCTCCTACTACTCTTACTGTCTCTTACTCTTACTAGCACCCAGATCGGGAAAAAATTTAAGCTATTTTGGAGACTCGGTTTCCAGAAAACGACCAGCAATAACAGGAAAACTGCGGATTTGGTAGAGGTCTAGATCAGAAATTTTCAACGAGTTCAGAATGATTTTTGTAAATACAAGGAGGTATTTTTAATATTGTATGATCATCAATCGAAGTGGATAAATGTATACGTCATATATGGTACATATACAAGAAGGTAATTGACCAGCAGAGCTGGAGTCTGCTGCACAGTCCTCCAGGACAGTATAAAAGTAATGTGGTTAATGGGAAAGAAGTTCACACCAGGACAAATGGAACCCAAACTGACAGTTTCAGTGGGGGCGCTGCGTCCCGTCGAGGAAAAGTGTATCCGAAGAGGTAAAGAAAGAAGAGGATGAAAGTAGTAGTACTTGTCGAAAAGATATAAAGATTTATAAACCTGTTTCTTTAGGGGGTCTCTTCATCCCTTTCATTTCATTAATTTCTCTTCTTTCACTTTTCCTTTTCCTTTTGCTTCATTATCGTTCCCTGTATTTATTATTCTCCGTCTCCTTATTACTTCCTTGTTTGTTTCCTTGCGAATTGGAATATTTTGGTCTTATCATTGTAGTGTTCACAAGCATACATAATATGCTCAACATTGTCAATACCTTTTCCATATTCACTCTCATCATCCACGCTCATATTTCACTTCTTCCAATAACTCTTCACATTAAAATTTGAAGTATCTCCATTCCTGGTCTTAACCATTTTTTCCTCTTTCTCACAAATGTCATATCCGGAATAAATGTAAATAAATCTCTTCCCTCACTGGCCTTCTCCAATCGTATTTTCCACCCCTATACCAACTTTTGCCCAACTTTTCCTGTCATTGTGTAGTTTGTTTCTATCGACATTCACTTCCCGACTAAGTCGTATTGTCGTCTTAACTCGTGATTTATCGATAGCCAAATCAATAGGTAATTCGTCCAATAATACTTGAAGTGCCTTTGTAGACACACTTCGGTAACATCCACTCCAGTTAATTAAACACAGTATTTGAATACTCTGCAATTTTCTTGCGTTGTGTCTGTTTTGTTCTATCTTTCCAAATCGATGCACCGTGTAATATACATGACAATAATGCTCCTGTATAAGTTTGTTGTATGTCTTTTCTTACTATATTATATTTGTTAAATCCAACTCTTGCCAGTCCATAATACATTTTCTTGATTTTCCTATCAACATAAAAATGTCTGAAATTCATCTTATCATCTATTACACCTCCGAGATATTTGGCTTCAGTTACCTTTTTTAATCCCCATTCTCTAATTTTTATAGTCTGTTTCTTGTAGCCTTGTTTTATTCCTTTACCAAATATTATGCTCCCCTCTGGTGGCTCAGGTGGTAGCATTCTTGCTCATCACCAAGTCATCCTGGATTCAATTCCCATTGGGGCAGGAAGAAATTTGTAACTTTTCATATTAGTGTACCAGTTTATATAGCTGTGACTACTGAAAAGCGAACTCTATTTTCTCTATCCACCTCCTCTTAGTATCAATAACTCTTAATATTACTGTTACCGACGGAGAGTCCATATAACATAGGAGAAGTGGGGACTTAAGTATTTCACTAAGCATATAGGTACTGAACAGTGGATCTTTTTAAAGTCATTGCAAGTTCAAGTAACAAACACATTTATTTACATATAACAAATACATAAATTGTTTCCTTAAATACTACATATACAGAGTTACTGATTTTTCTTTCTTGCAAGAATGAGTACATATTCCTTGGATTGAGCCATGATTACAATTTTTCCATGGTCTTGGAACATGGAGGCTGATGCGAAGATGACTCCATCGACTGGCAGTAGAAAAGCAACACGTGATGGCTGGAACTTGTAGATTACCGAAGATCACTGAAACTTAGAAAATGTCGTGAGCTTTGATATTTTCAGTATTTCGGCGTCGATATAAACCACACGGTTATTTGCGTAGCAACTTGAGAGTCCGCCACGATGAAGACGTATTGCAGCATTGCAACTCAGAATATAATGTTTGCATAATAGCAAACTATCGTGCAGCAGAGTAGCATTCTGACTGCGTGCGCATAAATGCGCCGACGAGCACTACGACGTGCTTGTACAAGATGAGCCGGACACTGGAAGCTGAAGCAGAAGCTGACAGCGAGTGCCGAATGCTGCCCCTTATATAGAGGTATGCACAGAACGTTTATAAAGAGTGCGTTCTGAATTGTGTGTACAGAACGTCTATATCTTCATAGAACTTCTATATCCAACGAATTTCTATATATCCATAGAACATCTATACATCCATATAACATCTATATATATTATTGTAATGGAGAATCATGAATGAATGACAAGTTCTTACGAACGTTTGGTTCGTAACAATTACTAATTACTCCTACTGACCCCTCCGCGTGGACAGAGTTGTTGGTAAACTCAGCTACCCAACCCACCTACTAACAATAGCTTACTATCCAACTTCAGACCCATTTTGGTTACATAATTTTGTTCATCTTCTAAAATGTTGTTACATTTTTCTTATAATTTCCTCTACTGCTTTTATCTATAAAGATGACCATATCATCAGCATATGCCAAATCCAGTATCCCTTATCCCCCAATTACGTCAATAGTTTATCTAACACTACGTTCCAAAATAGTGGCCCCGAGTGATTTTCCTGCGGGCACCCTCTTTTCACCTTGTGTATCAACTTTTCGTTTCCTATTCTTAATATAACATGCCAATCTTGAAAAAACATTCTACTAGTTACCGTATCACCTAACTAACCATTCTACTATATTCCATCCATGTGCTCAATCCATTTCTCACAAGATGTGTCCACCTTCTATGAGCATGTTATAAATGGTAAAATCGGACGAATAGAAAGGAGGAGAGTCAAACTGAAAGCTGGGACAGGTTCAGTTCACTTCCTAGATCACTTAAACTGCCTGCTGCCTCCTTCACTGCACGGACATGCCATATTTGCCAGGAAGACAAGCACTTGAAAATGAAAGGTAACCTGAAATCATTGACAACACAATCAAGTCACGGGTTAATATGGCACCTATAGTTACAATACCTCAAACTGGTAATTCAGATATGTTAACAGAAGATAGAGTTGACTGTATTAACTATTAACTTTTGTGAAAAGAACAGTTTTTAGTCATCACGGAAAAGGAATAAAACAACAGCAAAGCAGAGGAAAAAAAGAGGGGTTTTAGGAAACAAACACACAAACAAACCGGAGAAATGTATTTAGTACAAAATACAAACCAGCTCAACGAAAATTTCGTTTCATTAATAGTATTATTAAAACTCTGATAAAAGGTAATTACCACTTACCACACAGGAAAAACAGAAAAAATAGAAAATACTTTTATATGTAACTTAGCATAAAGCACATATCATCTCCCCCATTCCGTGTAGTTTCAGAAGTGACCACTAGATCTCAGGTAATCTCCCCAACAGTAAACTCCTAGATGATTTTTCCTAGATAACATTTACTTAAATTTTCAGTATCCCTTTTCTCTACCAAGTATGTTAGTCAACGATCATCAAATAAATTGAGAGGATATCACAATATTTGGCAGGGAAAACATCCATTCTAGTAAATGTCATGTATAAAAACCAATTTATATTATTTATGAGGAATTTATCAATTTATATTACTTCTAGATGGAAAAATTTCAATATTTTTGAGAATCAAATTTCAGTATTTTTGAGAAGCGTAATAAAACTTGTTCATATTGTTATGAATCAGGGGTAATTTTTCAGATGATTTTCCCTTTCCCTCGCTGAATATGCCACGTTAAATGTTAATTCTGGTAGCAAAGATATATAACCAAAAGTTTTGCCTCCCAATGTTTGATGAAAAATTTCATGTAAAATGTTCTATAACCCGCGGAGTGCTAGTTAGACATACGGTGTGTTATTGTTTGGCAATATGGTCGACTTAAGACATACACACATTATGGGTATTGGAGATCCGTTAAAAATTTATTATTATCATGATTTTGTATCATGGTTTGTTTTAATTGTATGTAAATGTGCTCTCTTTTTATTGTATTATTGAAACTTAAGTATCGTACATTTTTATTACTGTATGTGGTATTATTATAGTATTAAGATGGACTGACGATCTGAGAGATCCAAACGTCGAAATATATGAAACTTTAATTTCTTAAGAAATAGTTTTTGGTATTAAATCAACCAGTGATCACCCATTTATTCTTTAGATGAATCAATAAGAGTTTCTTTTGTGCAAGGTAATTTAAACTGCCAGTTGGCACGACATCTCGAAGTTAGAATTTTTGGGGTTGGAATTATTTTTCTTACGACTTAAACCGCTGTGCAATTTCTGTGAAATTATGTTTTAAACCCTTGATATTGCTGTCACGCTGAACTTGCAGCGCCTATAGAACGGGTCTGCAGTCGACAGGCGCTTCCCTTCCCCTCAGGGCAGGAGATACGCAGGAATCTTCTGGCGGCAGCAAACCTTGTTAGAGGTTGGAACTCCTCGAGACATTCCATCATGAGCTAAATGCCGAGGCAAATGTTTTATTAATAGAATGTTTTTAAAAGAAACTCTGGATATGAAATTTTTAAAAGAATGTAAAAGGAGGTTTTTTTTCTTAATAGGGATTAAAAACTCTTCAGCTATTTGCTAGTGATTCAACCATTTGCAGATGTTCGAATACCACAGAACAAACGAAGACACCTATGTACTACATTTCTTCGGTGTACCTGGAAGCGAATAATTTAATGCGTTAAACTGATATGTCGGTTTTAATAAGTGGTTGCTTTCTTCTGAGTGACTGGTGATGAAGAATGATAACAAAAAACGCATAATTGAGAGAATTATGATACTGCTAAATAATTAATTATAAAATGGTTCAATGCGCTACAATATCTGACAACTTGAGTTAAAAATATATAATGAAATATTGGCAAACTAGAAATACAAACAAAATGTTTTCTTATTTATGATTACAATTGATACAACTAATAGTATCTTGAAATACTTGTATCAGATTCAGATCATATAATTCAAATTTTATCAGATGAAAGAACTCGTGCTCAGAAAAGTAACGTTGAGTAAGTTGACGGGAAAACCGACTAACTGGTCCGTTTCCCCATCCCTTTTCTTGTTCTTATTTCATTATCGCATCCCATGTAAATAAGATACTGAATAGCAGAAACGTGCCCTGTATTTTCTATTCCAGATCTGATCAAGTAACGAATTGTGGCACAAACAGTAAATGGATGTGAGAGAAAAAATAAATTGTTTGTTAACCATGTCGTGTTCTAAAAGCAGAAAATTTTTGCTTGTTCATATGAATCGTCTGATTTTCTATAGCAGCGTTTAGAGTAACTGTATATGACCATCAGAGTAATACATACTTTGAAGCGTCAATAGAGTGATTGGCGTACAGTTTTAGATATCTGTGGTATTTCTCACGCACGTGCTTCCGCAAGAGATATTCAAGACTCTCGGCAGAGCCTACTGGATTCTCTTAAACAAGGTCTTAAACATTCCCTTACATAAAATGTTCTGAGCAATTGGGATCTGTAAATGGAAAAGGTTCTAGGTGCCAAACATAAATAATTTTTTTTTCGTGAAATTGGTTCTCCTAGGAATCGCCAATGTGGTAATTGGTTTCTGTGCCTTCTGTTTGTTAGTTTAATTGCTGCTGTCAAACAATAACGTGAGCGTATACATCGTTGCGCTGCTAACATGTATTATGCAAAAACAGTCAGGAAAATATATTGTGACTTTATTTTTATTTGTTGTTAATTAATAACAATTTTTTTTAAAATTAATTGTTGTAAAAATAATTATTTTTTTTCAAAATTAAAAATAATTCTATTTTATTACTAAGGGGAGGGAACCGAATACTCACTTCTATGGGAGCCACTCACAATTAAAACACAACAATCTGGTGTTCGAGCAATTAACAAAACATTTTATTACTCATACTCACTCTCGATACACAATATACACTACCCTGGAAAATTATTATAACACTACACATAACTTCGCCTACTGCGCTCGTAACGTTCCTTTACATGGTACTCACCACTCTGCTTCTTAATTGGAGGTTCCTCTGTTCTTTACCCCCTTTTTACAATTTATCACTTTACTTTAAGCACACGGCCTGCTGACATTTATGTCACAATTTATAGTTCACAAGGCCAAAAATAACAAAACAATTCCCTTCTACACACTTACCACTACTCAAACTGTCTGGTGATGTCGGACGAGATGAAGATCTGTTCAATTTTGTGTTCATGATTTAGCGACTCGTTCTTCGTACCACATTAATGTTCGTCCCCCCCTTTTTTTTTGTCTAAGCGATCTTATTCATTCCATTCACCTTCTATGTCCGCCACATTTTGGAGTTTCCCGACTCATTTCGCCTTGATTTGCTTTCGTCTTTAGCCACATTTAATATTACTAACTACTCACTGTATGAGTGCGCCTCGCATCTGCTCTGACGGATTACAGTGGCACTTCCTTTCGATTGTCTAAGCTTTGACGATACTTGCAAATTGGCTGAAATGACCTTTATTGGCTCATTAACTCCTAAAAATGTTGTCTTCGCATTGTTCGAATCGCTCACTCGTTTGACCTAATTAGTTGCACTGTACGAGTATTATTGGCTATTTCAATCACCCGTTTTCTGTGACCTCACTCTACAAAAAGAAAATCTCGTAAATTTTTCCCTGGCTGACTCGATAAATAAATTGTTGCAATTTTATCACTGTCTGTCTCAGCAAATAGCGATCGCCAATCTTTACACTGCAATCGAAGAACAATGAGCTCCCTCAAATTCGACACTGTCTAACTCCACAAATGAATTGTTGCAAGTTTTTCACCATCTGGTCTCAACAATTAAACTGATGCTAATTTTTCACTGTCTCACGTTCACATAATACACTGTCTCAAAATATTTTACATCTCAACTGTCGCAAATACACTCTCCCAAAATTTTTCTCATCTCACTCCTCCACAACTACCCACTGCCAAACATTTTCTCCTCTCTCCTTTTTGCCGCTGTGCCCTAATTTTTTATAGATAATTTTGCGTCACGTGACGTTCCCCCTCTTCACAGTCCTTGCTTCTGCTGCCAGATCTCGGTTCTTTCCCCCCCCC
>NNCF01128720.1:202339-232776 GCA_002313205.1 Laupala kohalensis
ATATATGTGTGTGTGTGTGTGTGTGTATAACGAAGTAATTTTGACTTCATATGTTAAAAGTATTTTATTATTGATTTTAACAGTAATTTTAGTGAATAACTTTGTTTACCAAAATTACATTACATTGATTTCCACTATTTATTTCACCGCCTCATATCTTAAGTCCTATTGCACTTATGTGACCTTTCCATGCCCTTTTGTGACTTTTGGCCATAGTATTTGGGGAATGCGTACGCTGCGAGATTAGGTCAAGACTAACACATCCGCTCCTTTCTACTCTTTCTCTAAGGTAGAGCTAGAAGGTTGAGAGACCCGCGAGAACTCTACGTGAACTGATTGTGAATAGGTTCGTAAAGAGATGCGTTTAATGCTTCTGAAACTTACTTCTTTAAGAACACGAAATAGCACGAAGGATTGAATAGAATAAGTTAAACGTTTGTTCTGAGAGTTGTAAGAAAGATATAACCTTTAAAACAAACATTAATCAATAAATATAAGTTACAAACCCAATGCTTGTTTAGTCTCTATGGTTTGAACACAACTAAAATTTTGTGATCACGTCTTTATCTAATCTATTTTATTTAATAAATGCTTTAAGTTATAAATTGCTCAAGAATATAACCTCTTGTCTTTCAAATTTAGGTACAATCCGAGAGCAACCCAAAATCTTATACAATGACGCGGAGTCGAATTTTCTCAATTACTGGGTGTATATGTGGGTCTATGTTACTCATAGAAACTTCTGCAACGAGCCTCGCATATGTGACTCGCATTACTGATAAGTATAATAAAATGTGTGTTCCATTTCTCTTTCATATAATCTCCCAACTTGAAAATTAACTTAATTCAAATTAACGGCAGCATGTTCATTGGCATATGTTGATCAATGAATTGAAAATGAGGTATTTTTTCCAAACTTTTTATTTTATTTTATTTATATTCAAAGTGAAAGCTTTTTTGCTGACGCAGACAGCATCCTCAGGTTCATATACAGGAGAATTTGCCAAAATACCTGAAGATGCTGACTATGTCAGCAAGAAAGCTTTCACTTTGAATGAAAAAAAAGAAGAAGTTTAGTAAAAGTATTCCTGGTTTTCAATTCATAGAGTAACTAAAATTAAGGTTAAATTGGTAAAACAATGAAATAATCAATTATTATTGAATGGGGCTCTGGTATAAGCATATGTGGAAAAACGTTCATAGTATAGTACCTAAATTGATGGCAAAATTTTATTACCTACGAGACTGAAAACAGGTATGAGTTGAGAAAAATGTTTACTATTTTCATCAGTTTCATATTAGTTTTCAGTATTGTCTAGTTTTGGTTCGCTCAAACAGAATAACAAGTCCAACAATATTAATTTATAGCCAATAATTCTATGCAAGAAAATGGAAATATGTTCTGAACAATATTTGAATGTCTTGTGTGTGTTTGACATTTCATCTTCAATCCCCTGGATGAGTTATTGACGAACAGGTTGTCATAACCTTTGTGATCTTATATCACACGAGTAATTCGTTTCTTTGATAAAAGAAAAACAGTTGACCTGGCAGAGAACATGATTCTGTGTGTTTTTAGCATTTAAAGCATGGTGACATTCTTAACACTTTTTTTTTTCAATTGGGGCTTTAGGGCTCGCTAACGTCAAGGTCATTAGAGCCCTTAACAAGTTAGTAACAGAGTTAGAAAATGGATGTCCGCACAAAAATAATTTTTTCAATGTTTACAGGTATTTAATTAACATTAGAATCTTTGAACATATTTTCAACAAAACGTGAAAAAATTAATGTGTTAGTGCAGAATATAAAAACTACTTGCCAGCTGAAAATAAAACGTTCTTCGTTTATCCCATGCGTCGCCGCCGTGCCATGAAGGTCGACAATGGATGCTCAGCTTGAGAGACGAAGGGCTGGAAAGAGCAAATGGGTATTGGAACACCCACTTCACTACAGCGCGCGCCTGCCGACCGCTGACAAGCGTCAAACGGAGTTCGATAAGAGCACAGCTCTCCGTCGACCCAAAGCGCTGCCAAACCTCCACAACGATTCTCTCTTTTTTCTGGGTGGCCGTCACATTGATCGTCAGTGGAGTTGATATCGTCCAAGAAGATATCATTTAGATTGCTCCGAGTTTTTAATTTTTTCTTTTTTCTGTTGTTTACTATTTTAAGGGTTATCATTGCTATTATTATTATTTACTTTTTTGTATAATTCTTTTGTCTATTTCTAGTGTCTCTTGAGTAATTAATTTTATATCTTATGTATTATCTTTTCAGACATGTGTGTTTTCACTCAATTTAATCTAATTATTTAATATTTTATCTGGTGTGTATTAATTATCAACTACATTATTCATGTATTAATCAATGTTTTTGGTATTTTTAATGTTATTCTTTACTGTTATTTATTTCTTTTTATCTTTGTTTTGTACTATTCTTCTATTTTGTTGCTGAAAAAAAAAATGAGTGAACGAGGGGTGAACTCAATGCCTCTCAAAATTGTAATTTTCAAATATTCTTAATTTTTTCTCTCTCAATCTCTCTTGATAGGTGCGTTAGTTAATCTAGGGGTTGTTATTTTTCGGCAATTATTATCTCGATAAAACTATGAAAAGCAAACACTTAGTTTGCTGTCGGCTCCCTATGCATTTTTTTAATCCTATGCACGAGTAGAAACATGATAAAGATAATAGATATTACGTCGTTAAAACAGAACTTCAGAATGGAGTGTAGTGCCACAGTTGTAATCTACATGGGCAGATACCAGGTGGTATGCTTTAACCGAACCAAAACAAAATGAAACGAGGGTACATAGCACTATTAAAACAATTTTATAAAGGGATATGCATACAAGTGATTGTTATTATGGAAAAGAAAATGACTGTATTTGTAATGATTATGTAAAAATGATCATGAAATGACATGTTTTACAGACTCGGCAACCATCAAAGACTAATGACCAAAATATATTTTTTTAATCCGCTTTATTCATAAAGCGTGACACGCAAGATGACATATTCATATAATCAAGGTTTTAATGAATAATTCAGTGCCGTAAATAAATCAGGTTGTTTGGTTGGTTAGGTTTCTATTGCACGATTACTTTTTCTGCTCACTATTACATATCTACGATGAAGAGGAAATTTACTTTTTCTGAAATTTTCCTTTTTCATAGAGAATCGCTGGATTTAACGTAAATAATTCTCTTCTGTAAAACGTTCTAGAGAACCGAAAAGGAAAACGAAAGTAATCTAGAAGAAGACATAAAAGACGAATTAATACAATTATAATGTTATTTGTAATAAGTGAATAAAGTTATTCACGAACAGTGGATTGAGTGGACGCACCTAACAAAGCATGAAAAGGAAAGATGAGTCGCGAAAGGTACTGTACTATACTGGTTACTCCTCAGAAACTAAAGGCAACTACAATTATCATTGAAACACCATTATAAAATATCGTTATAATTGCGACAATTTTATAATAATACTTGTTTCGGAAACCGAATTTCATGAAGGAACGCTGAGCAGTGCAGATGAAATCATTGCAACGGTGTTAGTCGTCGGCAAGAACTCACAGGATTGTTCCTTTCTGATGCCGCTTTGAAAACATAAAAGATGTGCTTTGAAGACGGTGCTTGAATGGCACGCATTGCCCGCCAGGTATCCGCAGCACAGTGAACTCACGAAATTTTTTTCCTCTTTTCATCCTCACGAAATAGCCACCGGCGTCATTGTTCCGGACGAGGGAATTCGATTTTCACCTCAAAGCTAAAAGATAATATTTAAGTATATTAAAGTATCTGTAATATTTAAGTTAATATATTTATTTTTAATTTTATGAAGGGATATTCAAATCTAGTAATAATAAAATAAATTTATCAATAAACGCCTAAACCGTCGTCTGGAATTCGTGAGTTTTCTCACGGATACTCCTTTACAGCCAAGGCGAGAATAAATTAAGGCACAGAATAAAATATATGTGCAATGTGATAAGAATAAGGTATTGCATTGCAAAAAAATGAATAATAAGGGTCTGAAAAGTTCCGCAACACAATATGTGTACCGAGTTCCATCGCATTAGGAGAAACTTGCTTACACCGTACATAAGTTATTTCAAAAGTTTTTAAGACAGTTTTGAAAAGCATGGCTAAGTATTGAATAACTGGTTAATGTAGTATTGAAGATTCTATGCACATGACAAAACAGTTCCTGCAGTGTGTTATGAAAACAATGTACGTACAAAACTCAATTTGAGAACACACGAGAAACAATTACCACTATCGATTAATTGCCCAATACCCTAATTTTCACTAATTATTCAGCATGAACCATTCTCTCAAACAACTCTTTAGGTTATTAATAAATTACATTTTAGCGATTTCACCACAATACAAGAATTATTGAAAAGTAATTGTTTCCTTTCTCGCGCAACGTAAATTTAAATGACAAGAGAGGATACGTTTTCATGATACCTAAAAAAAAACTTTAGTCTAGACGGTGAAAGGGGTTGAAGCAAAACATCTTGGCAGAATCTATGTAATGAACAATGATAAATAATGTCTACTAGTGCTTCCAGAAGAAATTTTGAAGGATATTTGAACAGTACATTTTTTAATGTATTTAAGGAGTATCACACCACTCCCGGCAGTAACTCGAAGAGCAGTCTATAATTAATAAAGAGAAATCCGGTAGGTTCAGTGGGATTAGCAGCTTGCTGTCGATAATAGTGTGATACTCCTTAAATTCATTAAAAAATGTACTGTGCACAATTCAATCATGAATTTTTTACAAATAAATTACATTTTAGCGATTAGCACTTAGATGCAACACGTGAAAATGGTATTCGGTGATTCACATCCACAGGTACATTTTTAATCCGTGGATCGCAGATTATCGTCACAACCTGCTACATTACATAAATATAAAGTTAATGATGTATATATACACACAAAGTTATTCATGGATTTGGTCATTATCTCTTGATTTATTTTACAACAAGCCGCTAATCCCATTGGACCCACCGATTTCGTACCCGAAAATAAATATACACGGATTTTTCTAGATTAATTACAGGATTCTCTACGAGTTACTATCGGGACATACCCGCGAAAGGGCATATAATACTTCGTAATGTCTAATTTTTTCAAAAATGCATATATTATATATTACAAGTCAAGATTTTGGTTACTTGTTAAAGAGCAGAAAAAAGGTTGTTAAATTACGTAATTATCTATTTGTCTATTACAATACAGCACTTAAATTTTGTCATTAGCTATTCCTAATTTCAGGGCTTCTGAATTTCGTGTTATTTTGACATAAGCTTTGAAATTAGCTCGTGATATATCTTGAGCAAGATTAACGTTTTGAAATGATCATCTAAAACTGTAGTATCTTACTAACAATCCTATATATAACAAGGTTGACAAAGTTTTTAAATATTACTTTATACAAACACAAATTTTACTGCGTGTAGTAGGGCCTAATTTGTTTATGGTAAAATAAAAAATAAAAAATATTTGAGTACTAGTACTTTTTCACAGAGTAAGTACGAAGGGTAGTGTAACAAGGCAGTGTTTTTTAAAAAAAATTGGGCGAACATTGAAGTAGAACATCCGAAACGTAGCGAAAGCTAACGCTCCTCTTAAAATGTAAAAACATGAAAAGATGATAGATAATACTTCGCTGGATGATAACAATAATACTTCAAAACTTCAATAAAATGATGGAAACATTCCAAAAAAGTTATGTACTGATTTTTTACGTTATAAAAGCAATGCAGAAAACCCTTGCTACCATGAAGCTAGAAACCACCGATGACGTGCTGTTTTTATGAATTTGTTTAGAAGTGAAGTGTTTCCATATCTGGGATTCCGCAGAGGAAGCGACTGTGGAAAACACATTTTGAAGAGTGGCAAGTCCTCTGGAATCGGGGCATCGCTTGTAGTACGTGACCGGGCATATCGACTGAGAACAGCCCAGCTGCAATTGAGCCAAGGTGCATCGAGCGAGGAGGGCCAGGTGTAACGGTACGAGGGAAGGCCAAATGCGAGGCGTTTGATGCGTACCCTATCACCACCTAAAGGGAACGTGGGAGGGAAATGGTGACACTGCAGTTTTCTTCTCCTGAAAATTATTCGCGTAGTATCATCTATAGAGTAACGACACCTACCTCCATATCTGACAAAACGCTCAATATCTTTATTTGTAAGAATTTGGTTTTCGGTTGACTTTAATTTTACTGTATCTTGATCTCTTCCATAGTGCTGTGATCATTTAAATACTTTCCACATTAGTTCCTCTAAAACATTTGTATATTTGAATTAACATTACCCGACGCTGAAAGGCAAAAGGGAGAGACGAAGAAGAAGAATTAACATTATCGTATCACGAAATATCAAAATGTATTTCCACTAGCACTTTCTCGTAGGTAGGGCACAAGAAGAGACTTATCAAACATTGCTGATAAAATACATTTTACCACATTTATTAACAATATTATTAGCTTCCATCAATACTCCACAACTAACTAAACGCAGTAGGCTTTATTAAGACCACCGATAGCAAGAATTGATACAAACGAGTGTTAGTGCCTTTCGTGCCTTCCGTGCACTACAAGGGAGGATACCCACAATCAATATACAGTTTCCCGTGTTTAACAAGCTATTACCTCATCGTCCATGTTATCTTAACATTGCAGATATCTTGCATACCATAGCATGTCACTGAGTCCGTCAAAACACCCGCAAGGCATCAAATTTCTTCCAAATATTAATTCTTTGTATATAACAATTTACTTTCTCATATACGTAGTATATAGAAAGTATTGTAATCATAAAAATATGACGACGAGAATTTAACGGATATACGTTTTGGTGATCCCTTATTGCGAAAAAGTTATTTTTGGCATAACATGCTCCTTTTGCGTTGTGATTCTTAATAAATGGATCAATAAATTTCATTCATATTTCGTATTCAGTGTAAAATGTACTTACTTTGGAATGTTATAAAATTATGAGATAAATTTTCGAATTACACAAATGAAGGTATTCAAAATCATTTAAACATTACGGAAGCTCTGCATGCTGTCTTCACACCAACCGCCTCTGGTTTCATTAAACACAACTTCGACGGACTGATTTGTCAGAAGTTCTCGGTAACCTTTCGTCTCTGCAAAATATAATTTTGAAAATGAAGAAACAAATACCGCAAATAAAAATTTCCTGTTTTACATTAATTTACTAAATTTTAATTTTTTAATCATCACATTAGATTGCAAAATGGTTCTTGTTGGTGACGCTAATTTACTCTCAAAAAACGTCAACCCTAAACACGTTTTGTGTGACCTCTTGTCTCGGCTCCATGTAAATCGTCTTATAGTCAACACTGACAAAACATTGTCTATGTCATTTCGCGACAGTATCACAAAATTGTTACGCCAGGTTTCTTTTTCGTTAAACGAAACGCAATTAAAAACTGTCACGAAAACATAACTCTTAGGTCTCCATATTCAAGATAATCTCAATTGGAATTGTCACATTAATAATCTAAATTCCAAACCAAGCAAATAGTGTTACGCATTCCCAATCTTAGTTGAAGTATTTAGTCCACATACTTCCCGTTGCGTATATTTTGTAAACGTTTTCTCCCATTAGATATGGCATTATTAGTCCAATCATGAGGTGTTTCTACCCGGAAAGTTTTGGAGAACTTGTCGTGTTCACGAACACCGTACTCGCAATATTCATCGTTCTTGAGTGTCAAACACTATTTGTAAAAAAAAAAAAAAGAACACATCCTTCGGTGTCTATATAATCTCCTTCCTAAGGACGTAAAAGATATTAATAAATTGAATCACTTCAAATCCGCGATTGAAAGCTACACACTGCACCATTGTTTCTAGAATGTATAAGAAATTACTGATTTTCATGACAGTTAAATTTGTCTTGGACTTTATCACTTCTAATCCTGTAGTACTTTCAAAATAACTGATAAAAATTTCAAAACTATTTCTTGTATGCTTGTATTGCGTCTTATTATTCATATAACTTAGTTTTATCTGTATTCAACATTGGCACGGTTGTGTTATCTGTTGTCCCGACTTGGCCCGGGTTTTTTCTTCGGTTTTCCTTCGGGTAGAGGAAGATTTTATGTACAGGCTCTGTAGGCTCTCGCCTAGACGCGGCGGTCTATTTAAATAATTAATTTCGAATTTAGAGTTATTTTAAGAGTTACGGTTTATAAAGAGTACTTTCAGAATATTCTAAAGTTTGATAATAATACATACTTGTACAATAACGTTTTTGTGTTTTATTAATAAAAACTTGTTGGTATCCTGTTAATATTATAACATGTAGCAAACTATTTTTATTCTTAGGAATGTGCTGAAATGTTATATCCGCCTCTGTTTTAGAACCCTTGATCGGAATTGAGGGGATGGTCACTTGCTTGCTTCCGGAGAGTAATCATGTTACGTCGAATGAAAATGGGAGACTGGACCGGGATTCGAACCCAGGACCTTGAGCTATGCGCGCTCATGCGCCTACCGACTGCGCCATCCCGTTCGCCTCTCGGGGCCGTCTACCTTTCTCATTCAACTTGTGAAACTCAAAGACCTCTGAGGTGGTCTCGTAGAGACTAAACTCCTCATCTGAGGCGACTCCCTTAGGAAGTACTTTATTTGGGTAGTATTTTCCATTTCTGGTTCACAAACATAGAAATCTCTTAGATTGCGGTGAACCTCACCGCTAGGTAACAGATTAAACATGTTACGTCGAATGAAAATGGGAGACGAGACCGGGGATCGAACCCGGGACCTTGAGCTTTGCGCGCTCATGCGCCTACCGACTGCGCCATCCCGCTCGCTACCCGTGCCCGTCTACCATTCTCATTCAACTTGTGAAACCCAAAGACCTCTGAGGTGGCCTCGTAGAGACTAAACTCCTCATCTGAGGCGACTCCCTTAGGAAGTACTTTATTTGGGTAGTATTTTCCATTTCTGGTTCACAAACATAGAAATCTCTTAGATTGCGGTGAACCTCGCCGCCAGGTAACAGATTAATCATGTTACGTCGAATGAAAATGGGAGACGGTAGTCTCTACGAGACCACCTCAGAGGTCTTTGGGTTTCACAAGTTGAATGAGAATGGTAGACGGGCCCGAGAGGCGAACGGGATGGCGCAGTCGGTAGGCGCATGAGCGCGCAAAGCTCAAGGTCCCGGGTTCGAATACCTGTCCCGTCTCCCATTTTCATTCGACGTAACATGATTAATCTGTTACCTGGCGGTGAGGTTCACCGCAATCTAAGAGATTTCTATGTCCGAAGAGTAAATTAATTTATTGTTCTCCACGTGGACATGTGCAGCTTGTAACTGCTTTTTTGTCAGTAAATTTATTATTATAAAATATTTTGATGAAATACTCAATTATTAATCCGTCGGATAGTTATATGTAAATAATTTAGTAAATCTTAAGAGTTTTCTTGAATTTGAGCATATAATTATCTCGAAAGAAAACGAAATATGTACTTAATTTGTCTTTAAATATACTGAATCATATCAATTTCGTAAACTTTCTGTGACTGGAAAAGACATCTAGATAGAATGTCAAAAGTGCACTGGAATATCGTACTACATAATATTGTTCTGTAGTTTTATAAATATTGTAAGTAAATTACAATGTATTGTTGAAAGTGCATTATAAAACATTTTCAGTGAACAAATTTAAATTTTCATTTTTCTCTTTTCATGGTATTTCTCAGCTCTTTGAATGCGTTTATCCACATTTAGCGGAAACGGTGCACTTTTCTCAGTAAATTACCTTGCTGCCCGGGCGTGTCAACATTGCCTTTGAAAATCCCTGGTGACATGTTTTCAAATACCTCAGTCCAGCGTGAAAGGTGTTTGTTGTCGTTCTTTTTCTCTTCAGTTGACGAATGCTCCTGTGCGTTGCCTTCGCGCCGCCCGGACAGAGCTGTCTGCTGCACTGAATGGAGGCGCCAGTGCGGATAAAGACCTTTCATCTAAATTAGGGAGGGAATAAGCAAGTGGGATTAAAGAGGTGGGAGAGTGCAAGAGAGGAGGTAAACGGCCAGCTGGAGAAGAGAGGCTTTGTGAGAAAGCTACCACGAAAGAACCCTTGATCAACATGAAAGAAACCAGGCGTTCACGGAAATACGTGTAGAATAAATCAAAGCAAAGAAGGCAGGAGTGAAGATGAATAGTTGGTTTTTAACAACATTTCAGGTTGTATTTTACATTAGGCAAGAAATAATTATTGATAAGTAGATGGTTCTAACACTCCAGGAGAAGATGACAAATTAAAAACCCATTAATCAGAGCACCGTGAAAACGTTTTTTGAATAATTTTGTTGGGAACGTGTAACATATTAATTTATTTGAAAAAGTTTCCACATACTGAAAAAGAATTTACAATTATTAGTTTTTCGTTCAAAACAAATGTTATGTTTATTTCCTCAATGGAACACTCCTCTGATTTTACTTTTGTAGGTCTTTCTTAAATTCATTAATTATTAATGATTGTGTTTAACATGCTTTAATTCTATATTTAACCAATTTACTTGAATGAAAAATTATTTTAGTAGTAAAAAGAATCCTTTGTAAGTTTTATCCTTACCAGCCGCTTCTTCCCCACAATCCGAGAACACTTTTATTATGGAATGACGCGATATTTCTCTAATAACAAATATTATGAGTAAATTTTGCGATAGGTCTTATACTTTGACCCATAGTGCACAGATACATACCCTTGCGGACCGCCATAATACCATCAATCTCATATTGTTCTTTCCGCAGGTGCAAAGCCATTAATTCAGCTGATAATGGTCATTTTTGTCATTTCCCCTTATTTATCGGCGAATAATGCTTGTATGATTCGATAATCACTCTGAGAATAGCTTCTCCTGCAAATGTACATCAAGTTTAAATTTATTTATCCCCTCATTTACAAAGTAATCAATACAAACTGACTATAACGTCATCATTCCGGACCTAGGTCAGTACAACTTACTCACCTATTTTAAATCATAATATCTTTGTTATTATTACTAATATTCACACGAAAGTACTTGAATAGAGGAGGTAAACGCTTCTTTTTGCAATAACAATATGCAGGAAGCCGTAAATAATACTGCAGCTATTAAAAAATATGTTGAACTGGAAGAAACTTGACTAATTCAGGTGGCCCATTTGAATAATTTTGTACTAAAATTAATTCATTTTGAAGTTAAATTCTTGAACCTTATTCGAAGTGTGTCTGAAGGAAATGATTATCACATGAAAGTTCTGCATATTATTATTTGAATTCAAGTACTTTCATTTGAATATTAGCAATAATAACAAAGATATTATGATTTGAAAAAGGTGAGAAAGTTGTACTGACCTAGGTCCGGAATGATGACGTTATAGTCAGTTTGTATTGCTTAATTTGTAAATGAGGGGATAAATAAATTTAAACTTGATGTACATTTGCAGGAGAAGCTATTCTCAGAGTGATTATCGAATCATACAAGCATTATTCGCCGATAAATAAGGGGAAATGACAAAAATGACCATTATCAGCCGAATTAAAGGGTTTGCACCTGCGGAAAGAACAATATGAGATTGATGATTTTATGACGGTCCGAAAGGGTATGTATCTGTGCTCTATGGGTCAAAGTATGAGACCTATCGCAACGATTGATATCTGTGTTTTATGCATCAGAATAAAAAAGTACCAAAAATGGAATTTTTGAAGTTCACACGCGGCTTCTAGATTCAGTCAAAAAATTATTTCGTTTTGCTGGATGATTTAGAAGCTTTATAATTTCAATTTTATCACCCAGCAAGGATAAAGTACTTTTATATAAATTTTTTATTTCTGATCTTGAAGGCACGTACAGAAAACGATTTTTCTCTAAACTTAATAATATGTATGCAAATCTAACTTATGAAAAAGAATGTTTGAAGATTTAGTTAGGATGCGCTATTTATCACACTACCTGAAATAGTGTGAAGTGACCGGAAAGAGATCAGTTCAAAACCACTGAGTGCTGCTGGGTTTGTTCAGCCAGTTTTCTATAAAAACAAATTGTGTTTAGGTATAAGAAAAATATGGAAATCTCTTAACTTAGTTGTTTCAAAGCTTATTATAACATGGACCGTGTAGTCAGTTTTTTGTTGAACTATACTTATGAAGTTCTGGAAAGAAGACAATGATTTGTGTGAGATTTATTTGACGTGTATGGATGGGGAGATCTGCAATGACTCGCAGAGCAGCGTGTCAAACAGCGAGAGGCGACGATGTACAGGGCACAGGCCAAAGCGGGTGCAGTGCGGTGTTTGTCGCGGCCACAAAGGGCGCTCAGCGGCACAGGGGTTTCTAAGCCCATAAGCTGTGTGCGAACCAGCGCTCATGCCACTCCCGCCCAGCAGCGTGGGAGAGCACGAAGTAGCGGTTTCCTCTAGCTCACTAAGAACTATGGGTCCAAGGGCTTGAATGTCATGATTCGAGGCATAGGATATATCGAGAGTCTCAAGGAAAGAGATTGTAAAGAGCAACTGTCGGTGAAATAGAGTGATAAATGGTTTAGGATTTCTTATAAGTATGCTTATGACCTGTAAATTATTTTTTATTCTGATATTTATTCAATCAAAAGTAGAAAATGTTGGAGCCAAAAAATGGTATTGTGTGTTATAGAAAATGAAGTAAACTCTTAACAATGAAATTTCTCAACAATTCGTCCATGTTTATGTCACATATAAAGAAATAACTGAACTCCATATTTTTTTGTTGACCCCGTTCATCATATAGGATAAAGAGTGTTGAGTATTTGGGTCATAACTACTTATACACTATTCACACTGCCAACGTTTCTGGCATCTATTTGTCATACTTCAGGCTAAACACAACAGGTTTTCAATTACTCCGCAGCCAACGAACTGTTAGTGGCTAACAAAACCATTAGCCTCCTTCATATTGCAATTATTAATATATTTATACAAACATAACACCCTCATGTATTTTTCCACAATACCATAACAGCGTTACATCTTCATACATAACTCATGCATATACATCGTCATTCAACGTAGTTCATCAACTCATCCCAACATCAACTGACACAACACCCAAACCTGTAGTTACCAGGTAAACAACCCCAATACGACCTCACCCAGGGTGTCATGCTATCTAAATCAAGCCACGCTAAACCTCATCCTCATCATATTGCAACATCATTGGCCACTCATCACAAAACGAATCCAAATAGTAACCAATACTAACTCTATACAATACGTTATCTAATACAAATTATTATATCACTACTCTGTGTTGTACATGACAACAATATATGAACATGAACAATTTATTGAGTATATATATTTTTCTATAACTACATTACTTACACTAGACAGCTAAAAAAAATGAAGAATAAAATAATTTATTGCTCTTTTCTGAAATTGTGATAAAAATAATATCTTTTTTTATTCATTACAATGAATTTCACTCGAAAAACTATTCATTAAGTCGCAGCCATAAAATGTGACATGATTTGAATTATTATTCAGGAAAATGATTTTTATGGTAAATTTCTCTCAGGATTCCTCTACAATTTTTACAGTCGAAATTTTGGTTGTCAAGATCACTCGTTAAAGAATGAGATTTTAGGCCTTAACTATAATCGACTAAAAATTTATTGCAGTTTAAAAATTATTGTACTTTCATGCTCCACTTAAATTAAATAAAGAGAATGCTACGCCATTCACAATATGAACAAATTTTATTACTGATTTTTTTCAGATTCAATATGTGGAATTTAATAAGTGGGCACATAAAAATATCCTACAATTTAGATTTGGTAAAAACTGGATGCAATCGCCGGCGCATTCTAACTACTCTGAACAAATATTGGTTTCAATTGGAACAAATATTGGAACAATTCATCATCCGATATTATAGAATTGAATTTTGTTACCAGAACCACAGCGGCGTCAGTAACAACTTTTAAATAGGACAAGTGAGGTTTAGCTCCTTGAAAGTGTGTATTCAGTTACCATAATGAAAGTTCTCCTTCGAGAATATCAGTATCAAGTTGGAATCGCGTAAAGAGACTGAATGTATGTTGCGAAAATAATTTGCTTAGTTCACGATTTTTCCAATGTTATAGTTCACGTCTGATTTATAATTAATCAATAATCACTTTGGAACGTCTTCATGATTACTATTATCTTTTAAAGATTAAACCATTGTTCTTTTAGTATCATGTGACACATTTGAATCATTAAATGCTAAACCAACAGCTTCTTCGGATGAATACCATAAATGGTTTGTTAACTTTGTAGGGAGTGCTGAGCTTAACAAAGGGTTTTCTTGTTTGTAATTTATCTTTTTTTGCAAAAAAGAAAAAAAAGGTCATTGTATGGACTGAAAATATCACTCGTAGTAAACCACGATCTAATATAAAATTTGAAATATTTACATCCCGCAAACCTATTTCATTTCTTGCTTAAATTGATTTTAAAATATAAAGTTTCTTGAGTATATAAAGCTTTTGCCATCCATCTAGTGCCGAGCATTGCATCCGCAGGTCGCAAATTAAAATTTGCAGTTGGTTTATTTATATTTGTTTTTAAAGTTTTGTGTAATCTTCTAGTGAAGAGCATATCTAAAAACAACAAACAAGCAAAACGTGTCAAATAATTTTCGTTATATTCCATATTAAATCTTTTTAAATCATATTACCGGCATCTGCTTCAAGAGAAATGATAAAATAGTCTATTTTTTAGAATTCAATGTCTCAGGTATAATTTCATCATCAATATCCGCTTCAAATTTTGATGTATCGATGTTTGGCCAGAATTTCCGAAATCTTTTAAACTTCCCATCATCTTGACCTATAGTCATTAGAGCCAGACTACTTTCGAATACATTCTTCAGAATAAGCTAATAAAGTGGTGACGACACGACATATACATTTAATCCATAACAAGTTTTTGTTCTAATACGTATAAGGCAAGTTCCATTTCATTCACCTGAACGTGATTTTAAGTGTTTAAAATAAAATGAAATTTTGAAATAAAATGCTTTTATATATGTGTAAAAATTGTTAATAGAGAAATGAAATATTGAATGTATTCTGGATTTATTTTAACGAAAAATTCGTCTAAAATTAAATAAATTATTAAAAATGTATCAATTTTTTATATTTCATTTTGTTCAAAATTGTGATTGTGACGTAGGTAAAGTATATATAAATGAGATAAAGAAGTTGAAATCAAAAGAGAAGAACTTAAAATGTTAATATTACTACCATTATACATTTTTCAATAGAACATATATGTATACGTATGCCTGAAATGTTATACAGATATTATCGATCAGGTAAAAATATTCATTCTTTAAAGAGTGATCTTGAAAACCAAAATTTCTACTGTGAAAATTGTAGAGGTATCCTGAGAAAAAATTACCTTAAAATTCACTTTGTTGAGAAATAATTCATTACATGTCACATTTTATGACCGTTACAACCTCTAAATTTTATTCAGTTTTCTTCATTGTATATGAAATCGAAACCATTTATCACCCTCTAAAACATACTACAAGAGCAACCAATTATTTTATACTTAATTTTTGGGGGAACAGTCTAATGTATACTAAATAAATTAGTGCTATAACAAGAGTATTGTCTACATCGCACATACATCCTTACAAATCAATTAAACATATTTTGAATATGGTATTCTATAATACAAATTATTATATAACTTCAGTGGCGGCGATTGGAAATCAAAAGTAGGAGGGGGAAATATTGAGAACAAGTAATTTTTTAATAAAGAAACATTTATTATTATTATTATTATTTATAATATTCACTTAAATGCTAAATGTTTTATTATTACAAATATTGGAAAGCACGCATTTTAAAAATAAATATTAATATATTTTATTACAAAAATCAATGAACATCGTATCAATATATTAAAAGAATTGTTTGATTTTCTGCTTTCGTAAAAAAAATATTAACATCTTTTACTTATCAGCTGATGTAGACAAATCTATTTTCCGACCTGAATTTTCAATTCAAATTCGGTATGTAGGAGCGGGCAGTGGCGAAACGTTTTCTGGTCGGGCGACCCCCCACAAAACAATTTTACTAAACTCCAGTTTATTGACGTGATATATAAATTTTTTTCGAAAAATTTGAAAATAAAATTGTTACATACGTAGTGGGTGGAAATATATATTTTATGATAAAAAACAAACAAACAATTTTTATGTACATATTTCTTCCGTGTACCCTACACGTGGAGATTGCAAGGGACCCTGGTTCGAGTCCCGGCTGGTCGCCATTCTCACTTGACCGGAAGTTATCAAACAATTTTTATATTCTTTTACTTTTATGTCATTTATTTTTACAAAAACTAACAACCATTGATTTTCGTTGTTTGTACAAGTAAAGTAATCTGTTTTCCCAAAAGAGGCCCCTATACTCAAAATGCAAATTTATCAACATAAAATATTATTAAGAGGTGTAAGACGTATATTTAGAGAATGTACATTTAAGATACACTAATTAAATTTATCATTAAAATAAAATGTAAGTAAATTTTTTATTACATTTATTTTTCTATTCATATATTTCATTTCAAATAGCGTCTTTTATCTTGAAACTGTTTATGTCTCTCTATGCATTTGCAAGAGGGACTGCGGAGGTTTTCATTTCATTTCATACATTCAAAATTTAATGTAATGAAAAACTGTTCTCGACATTTTAGGCTCTTTACCAGAACAACCAAAATTTCTACCTACGAAACTTTCAGACCTTTCGGGCCCTCCCGACTCCCAGGATCCCTGTGTCGCGGGGTCTGCGGGGATGTACTTTACGTTCATCACTGGGAAGGTGGCAAAATTTAGAATTACTTGGGGTGGCAAAATAGCTAGGAATAAACCCTGGGTGTTGAACGACTTATTTACACAAAAAAGATTGGTTTAGATTTTACAGCAACAGCTAACGTCGCACCTACATTACTAAATATATATGAAGGGGTAACACTGAACATACTGTAAAATTATATTTTCATGTGTAAAACGATTCGAATCATTGTTGAGATAAAAATTAGATGCCCGAAATCGATGGACCTCCAATGAAAGAATCGTCGGATACAACGACGATACTCGGACTCAATAGATCGACCAGCAATAGAAACCCTTCCATGCACTTTGCTTATTGTATTTTCTATACACGATGCTGTGCGAGCCTCCACCACTGACTGCAGCGCTGTACCAAGCGCATGTCATTTTCTGTATATTTCCTCTAGGTATGTTTTAAATAATGAAATAAATCAAAGGAATGACAATAAGGTGATTACTATATTACTATATCACCTTATTGTAATAAGTATAAATGTTTTTATAATTCCCAGTTAAGACTTAAAATGAAATTTTTATTCTTCGCCCGTCCTAATCACCGCCACTGTATAACAACTCTGTTGTTCATGAGTACTCTGTTGTTCATATATATATATNATATATATATATATATATATATATATATATATATATATATATATATATATTACATGAACAATTAATTATAAAATTTGAGCATATAATTTTCTGTATCTCTATATACGCTTTTTATCAATTGGCTATCACCAGCTTCAGGGTTATTAATAAACTTGCATGCAGAACTTTCAAGTAATATCTTTGAAATAAATAACATTGAAAATTATTGTTTATTTTAAAAATTAAATTAGTTGAATTATAATTGAATTGATTCTGTGTCGACTAGACCCAACAACTGTAACACCTTGCGCCACGTTACGAAATTTCATATTTATGACACGAGTGAATGGAATAATATAGTTGTATATAACTCAAAAATAAGTTAACTCTTTCTGAAGCATTCACTCTGCTAGTGACAGCAAGCACACCAGTGACTGGCAGGGATGCCACACGAATAAGTACTACCTTATGTGGTAAAGAGAGTGTTTTTCTGTCGAAGATTAATTCTAAATTCAAGTAAATGTTAATATTTTAAACTAGGAACTCAGCAAAAAAATAAATTGTTGTATCTTATAAAAATAAAGAAAAAAATCAACATACATTCCCACAAAAATTAAAAAATATGACAATGAACGATCGAAATTAGCAGCCGTATTAAAATCTTTAATAACAAACTCGCAGCTAACTTTTTATCTTATCTAGGAACTTTTGCTGAAATTTTTGAATCCGCCTCTGCCTTAGGGCCCTTGATCGGAATTGATGGGATGGTCCCTTGCTTGCTTCCGGAGAGTAAATTAGTTTATTGTCCTCCACGTGGTCATACGCAGTTTGTACTGTTTTTTGACAATAAATTTATTTATTTATAACAAACCAACCTAGCTTACCCCACCACTCACACCGACGTAAACATTACATAGCCACCTCTAGGACACGGCTATATTTATTCAGCAACTTTTCCATTGTTGTTCAGATCAATATCGTGAACGCATTACTAGAGGGCGTTATTACAGAGACAAACTAAAATAAGATGCTATTTTACCAGGCTTATATATGATTTTCTGGAAAGAAAAATCTTTAATAACAAACTCGCAGCTAACTTTTTATCTTATCTAGGAACTTTTGCTGAAATTTTTGAATCCGCCTCTGCCTTAGGGCCCTTGATCGGAATTGATGGGATGGTCCCTTGCTTGCTTCCGGAGAGTAAATTAGTTTATTGTCCTCCGCGTGGTCATACGCAGTCTGGACTGTTTTTTGACAATAAATTTATTATTATTATTGATTTTGTTAGAACAGTCTTGCTACAAAATTGTTATTCTATAAGTTTTGTAATTAAATAGTAAAAAATGTGTATTAATTACCTTAATAATATGAAACATTGTTCATCAAATGTACAAAATTGTCAATCAGAAATTAGTAGTAAATTTTTTGTCGTTTTTCCATATCATAGAGTAATTTCCTCAATATTACGTAAAAAATTTCTTTAAGAAAACATATGGTAGGTTAATAAAATTAACAAACATCCTCATAATCTTATAGTTAAGGGGAGAGATGCGATAGAAAAATTGTTGTGACAAATGTTTTCAAACTTTTTTGTATAAATGATTCATTTTGCTACATTGGACAGATTAAACGCACATATACGAGCTTTTGTCTGCTTTTGTAATCATTATATCAGGATATTGGCAAAGTTTATCTGATAGCTGAAAATTCTTTGGAAGTTAGATTTTGACTAGAAATAAGTGAATTAAAGAATGTTGGTGAACTAACTTTGTGTAACAGTTGATTGCAAAATATTTCTTTTGAATGGTTAGCAGGAGATGGTTGTTCATAATTGGATTTAGGATGAAATGATTCCTATGCTGCATGTAATCGCTAAGGATTGTTTTTGTGGCAGTGGAGCAAAGGAAAGTCCTTTACGTAAAGCAGAGATTTCAATGTCAGAAAGAGTCTTAGACGAAATATTGTGAACTTGGTTGGTAGATAAGTCAATAAGAGGAACTGGATCCATAATAATTGATTTTGGTTGTCCTTTTGTAAGAGTGGGCGTAACATGAGGAGAATAAACAAGATTAATTAAAAATGAAGAGAAGGTTTATCACTGATCAGTGGGGGTTTAGAGAAAGAATTAGTATATTGAATTAAGTGTAAATTAACGTTGAAGTAAGATTTATGTAAATTGGATAATTGATTTAGATGTAACTTATGTTGTGTGGCAAGACTCAAGTTAAATGGAGGAGAATAATGTTAGACAACAGTAATAAAATAGACAATTCTTCGAAATTTTTCACAATTCAAATTTCCCTCCTACTTTTCCTTCCTCTCATTTAACGGTCGATCAACGTAAACCGAAGAGTGAAGAACTGGTTCATAATTTACGTGACTGAGGAAGGTTGGAGGCCGAAACTGTTTATGTATTTTACTGTCTATTTTTCGTTAACTTTACGACTTTTTATTTTATAGAAGACATTAGTGCCGCTTTATTTTCAAGATTTTCGTAATATTTAGTATATATTGTTGATGAAGATTACTTTCTATTAAAATAAATATATTAAATTCATTTACTTACAGCACTATTTAAAGGTTGAACTTATTCTTACTCCAAGAGAGCGCAATCGAAAAGTTCTATAAAACGTGAAATTCATTGCCATTTTCTTTCTATATTTTGAAGAAATATTCATCAGACGTTGATTCAAAGAGTATTAAATATGTTAAATGATTTATCTCTTTTATTATTTAGGGAGTCATTGGTATATGCTGTATACGTCGCAGCAGCTTCACAAAGAACTTCACCAATATGAAGACTTTCAATTTGTCAACATGTTCATTATTTACTTTAAATTTTAATGAATAGAGTGTCGAGTAGAGAAGTTTTATTTTCAGGCTAAGTACCAAATGTTTCCGTCACTGCTTTGCGATGGAGGTAAAATTAGGTTTCCTGCATTCAATAAAATTCAACCATAAATAGACTATCATTTGTTTACAGTACACTCATTACAAGAGCTTTTCAGGAATGTTGCTAATTTTAATCTTGTTACAGCGCCGCCCACAATTGTGTTATGGTAAAAGAATGATGTAATACGTGTAGAATTTTTTTTTTCATTTTGCTTTACCAGAAAGAGGTGTAAAGATGTTACATAAAATTCGTGCTACACCAATATCCTAAACTTATCTACAAAATGCGGCCCCTTCGATTTATTTTGTCATTTGATTATTTTCTACTTCACCTCCATGGTTTGGAGATTTGATGTATTGTAAATCATCACGTAGAGATATGAGTTGTTTTTTGCAGTGGCCGAAAAAGTTGAATTTAAAATGTAGGAACCAATCAAATCTACAGTTAGTTGCTATAATTAAGTTAATGAAGTGAAATATTTGAAGCGAATTTCTTTTTGGTAAACTATGCCGAAAATTAAATCCAGATATCAAGCACATTCTGTCTTCGAACACAGCATTATAATCTAACATGAACGCCACTGTTTGGACGAAGCTCGAAGGCTGAGAGGATGGATGTTGTCGAGATGTGAGAGGGTGGTAGCACTGGTGTCGGTCTTACCCAGACAAATGAGTGCGCAGAAGGGAAAGGAACAAGAATGCGAGTGCGTGCTTCAACGTAGCGCCCTAGGATTAGCCCTACCCTTTCCAGCCTTCCCTGGCTCGCTCACCTGCTGCTCAGGCGATACTTTGCTCTCGGGACGCCCCTTGGAGAGATGGAATGATATCGCAGAAAAAATGGATGTCACTGAATATAATGTCACATAGTAACTCGGAATTTGATTGTCATCTCTCTATCCAAGTGAAGATTGAATGTCGAAGTAGTAGAATATTTTACGTCTGACTGAAGCAGTGGATAAATATACTTAGTTTCTTTAAAAATTGCCTCGCCTCTAGCGGGTGCGTCCATTTCTGTTACACGAGAGGACGCGCGTTATGCAAAGCGCAACGGCATGTTTTTCACGTTTTCTAAAGAAAAGAAACTCATAAAATATGTTATATTTTATTTTGTGCATATTTCGAGGTATTTACAATAAATTAGCGCTCCTAATAACTTCAGTTTAAAAATAATTTTCCATTGACGTTCAACTTATGACTACGCTACACTTTCTCCAATATCAACCCAGATTTTAGATTTTATTCGATATTTATTGAAGAAAGGTGTAGAACCCGGAACGTATCTAAAACGCACGAAATTATTAATGGAGTTCGTACCAAAACATCAGGTTTCTAAGGAAACATATGTTCTCCAGTTTGAGATCAGCGCATAGAGTTTTCTGGAAAAAGTACAGGCCCAGAATTGAGGGATAACAGAAGTTATTGAAAGGGTAAACAAAGCTGGAGAAATTTTCATCAACCACGAACATCTATCAAAAAATGCATCCAAATTGATTGCAGAAGAAATGAAATTGAAAACGATAAGAAAAAGTGAATCACAAAATTTTGATGGTCTCAGAAAGTTGAAAATTATTGATATTGGTTAGTAACGAAACCAAGCAGGTAACGTGCGTATATAGGGTATTTTTCTAGACCAACCGAAAACTCATAAAAAGATATTTTACCGAAAACAATCCATTTTCATTTCTCAAATTTACGGTAGAGACAGGACACACAATTATAGCTATAAAAACGTTATACTATGAATTTTTAGTAGTCATCGGGTGTAAATTTAGTATAAAATTAGTATATTCTTATTGCAAAATTTTACGTTTTTGCATTGAAGTTATATGTGTAATGAAATATTTTGACCATATTCGTTGTTGAAATAAGCATTTTTTCTCTAAAATTCTCCTCATACCGATTGGGCGAGTTATGAATTCATATTTGGTACTAAGATATGTCCGTATATTTTATGCAGTTGCAGTGGTAAAACAACGTAATATTTCAAACCAAAGTCACTTCATCTGCTATACTGAATACAAAAAGTAGGGTGTTCATTTAAAATTTTAACCCTGTCTCCGTCGTAAGGTTACCCATCGCCGTTGTATAGAAAAAAGGGAAAATATCAGAAATCAAGATTTTCTGCAAAACTGTTTTGCTACGTTTTGTTAGGTGTAAACATGTGGACTGGGTCATTATACTCATAATCGACCGAAACAAATCATCCATCTCAGAATCCTAGAAATTAGCTTGTATGTGAAAGTTAAGTTAAAGAGTGCAGTGAACGTAAAGAAAATTGTCTGATATGAATCCAAATACTTCAACTGAAAATCGTAGTCAATGTGTAAGGACTATTCTATTGTGGTGAGCCATATACTATGACATTTCAAGGTGAAAACATATACTATGTTACTTTTTTCTACAAAATTATATTCCCCAAGCACAGCATTTTATTTTTTGAATTTTTTAGGTAAAGCTCTATGTGCACCTGAATTGTTCGTTAAACTTTTGGAAAAAATAATTCAAAAATGACAAAAGTAAAATCATTTTAACAAAGATATTTTACAATTTTTGTTAAACAAGATTCGAATCAATGATCAGATATGAATAATGCATTTTCTATTTCATTACGCTAACACGATAACTTCAAAATATAACAATGTTTATTGTTTTGTTATTATTGACATAAATTTTCATAATCCTATCGCCTGTCATATGTTTGCTGCAACTACTTGAATTGTCATAGATTTTCTCTACGTCTCGGCTACATTGTAGTTTATACAGTATCAGAAAAGTGTTCTTTGTTGATAATAGATCTAATTATACCACAAACATTATTAATGATGTTTTTAGAGTTATAAATAATTAAAGATGTACGACTATTAATGGACGAATTATATAATGAAGAGCTCACAATGTTTCTACTTCGTTTTAAACTGTCGTCAGGTGATCAAAAAGGTTTTTGAAACAGATTTAAATAAATACAATTGTTTTAGATGATGAAGTGTACACAAGATTCGAATCAATGATCAGCTGCGAAAAAATGCATTTTCCATTTCATAACGCACACACAATAACTTCAAAATGTAATGAATTAAAAATATATTGTTTGGAAATTGGTGTCATAAATTTTGATAATCGTATTGTTTTCCAAATTTTTGCTGTAACGTTTTGAAGTATGAGATTTTTTTTTTCATCTCAGCTTCAGTGCCACCGAATTAATTGTTTATAAAATTATCGGGATAGTTTCCTGAGTTGATATGAGGGTAACATTATAAAAAACCTTAGTGATTTATTTGATTTATGAAAGTGTTCCAATAATTACAATTGTTTGAGATGATGATGTGCGTACATGATTCGAATCAATGATCAGATATGAACAAATGCATTTTCCATTTCATTACGCTAACACAATAACTTCTAAATATAACAAATTAAAACTATTTTGTTTCTTTATTGTTGACATGAATTTTCATAATGGAATCTGCTGCCATATTTTTGCTGCAACAGTTGGAGAGTCATATTTTATATGTGTATCACAGGCACGATGGTATGATTGCATTAGTTAAAAGTTTGTTTATAAATGTTTTTTACAAAATTTAATGAGGAAGAGAAATAATTAACATATTCTTGATATATTAAATTTCCATTAGAATTGTGTTAATAAGCATATTTTCTCAGTTTCAAATATGCTTGTTTATTTAGATTTTTTTGTACTGTAAACCATGTATTTAGAATGTTACGAAAATTAAACAATAAATTTTATGTTTATTAATGATTATATTTGTTTTAATTTGTTTGTAATGTATAATTGATTAGCGAATATTTCTGTTGAAAACATTGCGAGTTTTTGAGTTTTTCATGCGTATGTAGTATCAGTTTATACAGTTTTTTGTATTAAATTACTAAATAATTTTTACTAACCATTTATTTTATTACTTAATTTTTGTCATGTGTTAATATTCTTTTGCTTTGTTAGATTCAGACACGTTTTAACGGTGTGTATAATTTTTTATTTTTCACAGGCATATAAGGAAAACGTTGTTTAAATAATTGTTATTGATAAAAAATTGTTTATATTTTGCGTCATTTGGTAGTAATTAATTCAAATATAATTATCAAATTGATAAATTATAATTTATAAACGTCTTATTAATGATTGTGTCAGATTAAGAAGAAAGGTAACATGACTAAATCAAAAAAACTGGACACTGTTAGAAATTTTATTTCTGGGCAATTAATGAGTAATTAAATAGCATTAGTTTCAATTGATTGTGTTATAAAGGTTGTTCCAACTTAATAGACCTCTTGGGGGCCGCACGAAACTAAGTCGCTGCCTAGACATTTAAACCAACCAGGAGAGAACAGGAGTGAAGTGAAAAACCCGCCTATTCAAATGCTATTTGATTTAACTGGGATGTAATTGAATAATTGATTACATTTTTATTAAGTATACAACTTATTAATAGTGTTAAATTAGATGGAGACAATTCACTGGGTTTGAACAATTTACCTATTCACTCCTTTACGTTTTATAATGAATTCAGTAAGAGTGAATGCCAAAAGCGTTATATTTCTTAATATGATTTAAAAGTTTTATCTTTTTCTTACAAAACCAAAGTTTTTGAATACCTTAGCTATTAATTTTGTCTTAAAAGAAGACAATTGTTTTTCTTTTTCGCATACTGGGATAAAACTTCAAAAAATAAATAATCCAGATCCGACAGTTTAATGGTTGGGTCAAATTTATAAAAAATTTGACAAGATACAGTGTTCCATTTACCAAATTCTACATTTTATATACGTGAACGGGTTAATTGCAATTTTTTAATTGTTATGATGACATACCTCTGCGAGGCGTTGTTGGTGTTTATTTACAATATATTTTAAAAGAAGATATATTTCATGTAAAACTTTAGTCGCTTCCTACTCCAGTGATTTGATTGACATTTTTTCCTTATAGGAACGTTTTTGTCCAGAACATTTAGTTATACGTCAAAATGAAATAACATGTATTGTAATGAAAATTAATTACAATATCATTTTGAAGAACACCGTTACTCTCCAACATAAATGTTCTTCAGTTGTGAGGAATTTTATTTTTTTTCTTCTTCCCTAAGGGGACTTCATCGCCGGTTAAATGAAGCGCACTCCATGAGAACGCGATTGCGCTGCAATCTCATTCATTGGTTGTATTAAGACAAAATCTCACTCATTTAACATCTTGTTTGAGATCAATACCCAAGGCACTAGATAAAAAACTACATGAAAACCACCAATTTGGCACTTTGAGAGCTCATTGCAAAATAATTATCACCTCTACGATCCTTCCAAAAACGTGAGGAGGTCCTATTTTTTTATATTACACGATAAAACTACTACCTCCTTAAAATCTCCCGTATCTGTCTTTACGCATTGTTTCCACATGCATCATTACTGATCTCCAGCGCACACGGTAGTACTGTAGACTTCATCTGACAAAATTTGTTCTCAACCCAAATACTGTAAGAAAAAGTTTTATTTTTTATTACTCATGTGTGCTATTAATATTACCATACACTGCATTTCACACGCAAGAATCACCAAAGAGAGTACTGCCTAGTCTTAATTTTTATTCATCAAGTACCGTTTTATATTTCGAAGTTACAGTCACTCCTTGGAATTCACTTTTATTAGCACAGATAGTCAGCTTCCTCTCATACCTTTATAATAAAATTAACTCAATACCGATGTTTTACGGCTATTCACAAATGAGGAAATTATAATGCATAACATCATACAAAGGCCACAAAAATTGTCACATTTGAAACCAACTTACGAAGTTAATTCTGCTTTTTTTCTGTTTTGCATAATAGCGTTCGCTTCGCATGAGTCCTAAGCTTCCAGTGAACGTCTAATCTTCAGGTGTTAATAATATAGTTGTTCAACAGAATTGGACGGGAGCGGGCCGGACACGTATTTCTGGAAGCATTCAACCCTTTAAAACCTTTTCAACTCTTTTGACTTTTTCACCTTCTACTCTTGGGAGTGATATATTTTACTCCTTTGCTTTAATCAAAATAAGAGAGAGAAAATAGTTTATAGATAATTGAATTAAATTTCTTCAAGTAAGAAATCAAAATTTTAATAATTTAAATTGATTTAATACTCTCGGAAAATATATTATGATTGAAATATCCATAAACACCGGGTATCTGCTCTGTTGTGTTCATCAAACTTCCTTCTTGCTAAGTAAAAGCGATTAGAATTTGTGAAATAAATTTATATAATAAATAAGCCTTTGCGAACACCTACGGACATAAACACGAACACAAAAGAGGAAGGAATAACGTAAAGTATGTTTATTTTGGAATGTGTAGTTCTCTTTATTATTTACGAGTATTTACGAAAGTATAGTGTTGAATACAGTCCCGTGTATGCAAGAAAGATCCAATCAATTTCGTATAATTTTAGCCATTTTTATGTATAATTTAAAAATAATTATACTAAGAGTCGGAATATATAATAAATTCCACTTTCTTCCATTGGATATGAAATCGTTATATTAGATAAGATACTGAGGCTCAATAAAATTATGACATTTTAAGGAGTATTATATATATACGAAGCGTAGCTGTATTGAAGGCAATTGTGAAGCTCTGTCATGGACATCCCCAGCAGCGAAGCGGGAGTGGCATCGGGATGAGGCAACAAATAGAGAAGGGCGCGATCGATGACAGCCCTCTCTTTCCACCTGTCACCCATTTTTCTTTCCCAAACTCAGGGGTGAATGACATGAGCTGTTCGCCCTCGATGGGAGGCAGGGAACGTGAAAAATTCTTTTTCTCTCGAAACAATCTACTTCAGTCATTACTTATGGCTGAATGAAGAAAATATTTAATATAATCTAAAACTAGATATAGTGAATGCATTGAAAGATATTTGTTTTGAATCTCAAAATACGTTTTAAATAATTAATTTTGCTATATGATCTAAACCAACTGGAAAATAAATATGTGTGTGTTAATTCAAAAGAGAACAAAACATGTAAAAAACACCATTTCACTTAAAATAATAAAAATAATAAAAATATATTTTTTGATTTATATAATCCGTATATTGAATTTTATTCAGATTAGAAGCGAAGGGAATAATATAAAAATAAAATTAATGAAAGAAATTTATATAATTTGGAAATCAAAAAATAATATGCATAGATTAAACAGAATAAAATTCTCGACAAGAGCTATGTGGGTCACGGGTTTGTTGATAAAATTGTTTCAAAAACACAATGCTCAAGGCTCCATTTAAGCAAAATTTTGGATTGCAAATTCTGCTTTATTCTAGTTCAAAGCATCGTACGGTCAAAAACGTGCAGGTTGCTTCTAGCGTCATAAGACTGGAAGAAGTTAGTTTAACGTAAATTTTATCATATATTTTCCAATATCATCTTAATTAATTTTTCATATAGTTCGTATATTAACTAATTTACGTTAAATAAATATCAATGATGGTGAGCGCACTCAAATTAGTGAAGTAGAGATATTGAGAGGAAAAGTCACTTTTACATGCTTAGTACGGTCTGGACTATTAAGATTTTAATGCACCTTTCTTCTTTCTTTAACCCAGCCTTTTCCCACTCCATATGGGGTCGGCGAATGGGGATGGACATATGATGCTTCGTTTGGTTTTGGCTGGGGAATATTCATGGTGCCGGGTGCCCTTCCTGTCGCACCTCCCCTGAAGCGGTGATTTATGAAATGAAATGGGTGTGAATGATTATGAGTGAATGTTGTGGTGGAATGATAGGCAGGGGAAACGGGAGTACCCTGAGAAAACCTGCCGCGAACACCGCTTCGTCCACCACCTCGGATTCTATTTGGATCGGACCGGGTTTGAACCGGCGTCCCCAGAGGTAGAAGGCGAGCCACGGGTCGCCCTAAGATTTTAATGCACCAAAAATATTTAATTTAAATTTTAATGTTCTTATCTTTAAAAAAATTGACCAATCAGAATTGCCTAAATTCGACCTTATTACCAAAATTCTTTATAAAAAATAGAAATATCAAAGTCAATGTGATCGTTGGCATTGAATTTCATTGACCATTGCTTCGTAATTAGGAGAGTATGATGATATTCCTGCTCGTAAGCAATCATCAAGAAGTTAATCTGTAAGTCGAGAACTGTACTTTGATTTTATGATATTCATTGCTGAAAACAATGATTCACACAAGTATGTAGAACCGCAAAACGATTTAATTTTGTATGCTGCTTTTTTCAAGAAAGGAAATTTGTTTATGTCAACTATATTCCAGAAGTCCTCATCTGATACATTAGATTTTAGGAAAATGTCGTTTTGAAGGTCCAAAATTTCTAGCTCCAGTTCTTCTGTCCTTACTTGAATAAGTTCTGCAATATATGCTGCTATTTCGGTTACGTTTACTTGGTAAATAAATGGATTGATAAAAAAAAGTGACAATTGGCTCGATGTTATTAAACTGTTGAAATCCCGTTTCAAACTGGTCTTGAAGTAATTGAAAGTTGATAACAAATGATGACAAGTCAATGTCACCGTCGCCTATCATTTTTTTCATATTTGGAAAATGCACAAGTGAGTTCTTCTGCAGATGTGATATCCACAAAACCAGTTTAGCTTTAAACGAGTTTACAGACCCTATCATAACAGCTATATGCTTGCCTTTTCCCTGCAGCTCCAAGTTTAAATAATTCAATTTTTCCGTTATGTCTGTGATGAAGCCCAAATCCACTAGCCAGCAACGGTCCGTTAATTCAATAAAATTTTGTTTTTAGTATTGAGATAATTTTTTACTTCTTCAATTAAATTTACAAATCTTGCAAGAACTTTGCCTTTACTGAGCCAACGTACTTCATTATGTAGAATAAGATCAGGATCAGAATTTTCTAATAAGACGGTGTTGCAAAGGCGCTGCTCGAATAGAGTTGACAATTTTTATTATATGTCCGAAGAGTAGTATTTTACCACACAAAACTTCCTGGTGGATAATACAGTGATACGACAAAAAAATTGGCAATGATTTATCATTCTTGCAGAGAGCAACAAATCCATTGATATTACCAACCATTACTGCTGCTCCACCAGTGGTTATCGCAGACAACTTGTGCAAAGGCATATCTATTGACTTTGCATATGTTCTAAATGTGTTATAGATATCCTCACCTGTTGTTCGTCCNTAAAGTTACTAAATACCATTCTCACCATAACTGCTAAATGTGCTGTGTCTGATATATCTGTAGACTCGTCAAATTGTAGTGAAAACCAGTCACATATTTCCAAATCATTCTTTAATTGAGTTTTTATGTCCTTTTAGATGGCATGTATTCTTCTTGTGACGGAGTTATTGCTGACATAATCTCATGTTTGTTAGAAAATCCATCAAATAAACAATCAGCGCCAGTCAGAAATGCTTCTTTTAACAATTCACCATCTTGGAAAAGCTTTTTCTTCTTTGCGAGCAGGTGAGAAATTTTGAAAGAAGCAATCGTGACCTTTTTAGAATTTACTACAGGCCTAGTGAAAACCGACTGTTGGGCATTCAGGTTTGATTTAAGTTGAATTATTTTCTTCTTTCTTAATTCAGATTTAAGTGGATAGCTCGTATTAAAAGTTGCATGGACTGTTTGAAAGTGGCGTTCAACATTATGTTTTTTTCGGCACTGCAACACTACTGCCGCACAACAAACAAAAGCAATTATTTTTAAAATAGACGAAACAATATGATTCCTCCCAGTCAGTGTTAAAACTGTAGGTTCGTTGTCTTTATTTGATCCACTCAATTTGGGGTTAAAATAACAAAGTATTTAAAAGCTAGGAATAAATAATAAACATAGAACGAATGTACGTTTATCTTGCACAGCACAGAATTGGCTAGCCTGCTCCTGGCGTTAGCTGCGGTTGTGAATGATCTCTCTCTGTTTTTCAGTTTAATCTTTCTAATTATTTTATTTTTTCGAGTTTTTTGTGATTCAGTAGTTGTATTTAGATTCTAACTTTCATTGTAGTGTAAAATTCTTTGTTCTGTGTGAGTGTTAAGTGAAAAAACACTAA